>QEPC01005247.1:452322-486703 GCA_003113815.1 Sphenodon punctatus
AGTTCCCTGGGAGAGGAGTGGGGGGCTAGTGGGTTAGAGCAGGGGGTGCTGGGAGCCAGGGCTCCTGGGTTCTCAGGGAGGGGAATGGGGGCTAGTGGGTTAGTGCAGGGGAGACTGTGTGTGGTAAAATGGAGGTTTGGAAATCCTGAGAGAGATGTCACTGCAAGTCATGCGATTTCAGTTGTGTTTAAAATGCTGGAAATGGGATGTGCGTGGTAAAATTGGACTCAGGCTGTGACTGGGGTGCTTTACAAGGCTGGGTCCCTGTGTTTGGGGTTTATAAATTATTTATTTTAAGCTTGATGTACATGTAGACTGTGTTTTCTTCCATCCAATGTTAAACCTGAGAACTCCTTGCTGCTGGGTTATGCCAGTGTTTTGAGTGTTAATAATAAATAATAATAATAAATAATAGGTTTAATGCGAGACAAAAGTCATTGCAAAAACAAGAATTAAAACAACCACAAATAAACAAACAAAAATTTACAAATCAGGAATAAATCAGGCCAAAATAGACTAAAATACATATAAAAATAATTACCTAAGCCAAACAGAGACTCAGGGTACTCGTGCCCGACACAGGGCTTATAGAGTCACAAAATCTCCACCTATTCCCACACTGGACATAGACAAATCAATCAATAGCACAAAATTAAAACCTCATAGACAGAACCATAAGACTTTGCACAAAGCCAGCCCCGGAACCACCGATAACTTAACATTTTGACCCTATAACCAAGAACACACAGCATTATGTGGAAAGTAAATGACATCAAACACAAGGCCTCACCACGGAGGGCCGTGTCTTTTACTTGCTTGATTTTGATAGCTAAGCTCAGAAAAAGGGCAACTTGCTGCGAAATAAGAATAGCGCGATCTCCAAGCAAAAAAATGAGGGATTCCTCTGGGTGCCCCGGGAGAAGGGCCAACAACGGGGTTAAATGTTTTTCCCGCAACGAGGCATAATAAGGGCAATGCAACAGGATATGGGCCATGGAATCCACTGCTTTCAATGAGCAATGACACAACGCTCTGCCAGGGGTATACGGTAGTATCTACCAGTGGTAAGTGCGGATGGAAATGCATTACACCTAGCTAGTAGAAACAATCTTCTAGAATTTAGGGAAAGCCCACAATCCAAAAAAGGCATGGGGGAAACTGTCATATTTGCTAACCTAGAATAGAGGTCTGAGGCTTTGCTCGCACTAAGTTCAGCCCATACCTCCTGCCACGTGGAGTCCAATAATTGGTCAAAAATTAATTTCCTAGCCCCTTTAAATCCCAATGATGATAAAGCCTCAGTATCAAAACCCAAGTGTCTTATTTTATCAGTTACCAAACCCAGCCAGGGATTCGGAAGTTTGTCGCTCACAACCAGCTGAACCCAGGGAGCAGCTAAATTAAAATGAAGATGAAGATAGAACATTATAGCCCCTTTCCAGACCTTTACCCACAGAGGAAGCAGACCACACTCACGGCAGAGAACTTGGGATGGGGTTCCAGCAGGGGCCAAGGCCATCAGTATAGCCCGAGCAACACCTGCTTGGAATTTCTCCAAATCCCGCAATCTACCTAGGGTCCAAAAGAGAGCCCCATACAGCAGCTGAGGAACTAGTTTGTGGGTGTAAAAATAAATCACCAGAGGGACTAAAAGCCCTCCCCTTGACCTGAAGAAGCTTATTAGATTAACTTTCATCTTCTTAGCCCTATACAAAGCCGTTTAGGCCTGCAAATTCCATGCCCCACTCACCTGGAACAACAATCCCAAGTACTTATACGCCAGAACCTGGGCTGTCACCTGGTTGTCTAGCCACCATTTATGAGTGGCTCTTTTCCGAGAAAATTGGACAACTTTGGACTTATCCTGGTTAATATCAAGCAAATTTTCCCGGCAGTAGTCTCCAAAAGCAGCCAACAAGAGGCGAAGGCCGACCTGGGAACATGACAACAAAACCGTGTCGTCTGCATACAGAAGACACTGGATGTCAGTATTGCCCACCCGGGGGGCATGGCTGGAGATACCCACAAAGGCCTCCATAACATCATTTAAATAAATAGTAAAGAGGGTTGGGGCCAAGATACAGCCCTGCTTTAACCCCCTCTCAATGGGGATACTGCCCGAAACTTCCCCCTGACAGTTTAGCCTCACTATGATAGAGTTGTTCCTGTGGAGATTTACAATCAAATGCAGCAATCTCGGGTCCAAGTCAAGAGACACTAGTTTCCTCCACAGACGATCTCTTGGGACAGTGTCAAACGCTGCCCTCAAATCCATGAAGGCAGCCTACAGAGATTTGGGGGGGCTGGCATATTTGTGAACTAGGTGGGACAAAAGAAAACAATGGTCACTAGTAGACCTCCCTTTTTGGAATCCGATTTGAGCATTGGACAAAATACCCTTAGCTTTCAACCAACCATTAAGCCTCACAAATAGATATTTGCTGTACAGTTTACTTATAATGTTCAGGAGGCTAATTGGCCTATAATTACTGGGGGTAACTGGATTCCCCTTCTTATAGATGGGGACTATGGTCGCTCGACCCCAATCCTCAGGGATATTCCCTGACTCATTTATCCCTGTAAATAAAGCAGCCAAAATAGGGGCCCACCAACCCACCTCGGCCTTTAAACACTCTGCAGGTATTCCGTCCGAGCCTGGAGCTTTTCCCACTTTAGACTGTTAATTCGCTAGGCTACCGTCTCCACCGAGACAGGTTCCCAATCTGGAGCAGAAGTAGCTAAGGCCAGTTTACCAGTGGGGGGGCCAGGGGCCATATAAAGGGTGAAAAAATGCAACTTCCAGTTCTTTCTAGGGACCAAAGGGACAGTAGAAGAAGACCCATCAAGGCCAATACCTCTAACCAGTTTCCAAAATTTCGCCGGGTTGGATTTGAAAGCATGATTAAGGTCTCTCCACGAAGACCTAAAAAAGGCATCACGCTTGACTGCCAATAAGGTTCTATCCTCCCTTCTTTTGTTCAAAAACTCTAATAAAAACCCATTCCTCTGCATGGCTCTAAAATTGCGATAAAGACGCCACATCTCCAATCTAAGGAGCCGGAATTCCTCATCAAACCAACCAGAAGGCAGCCGGCTTCTTGGGCCTGTAGAAGAGGGTTCTGAGCGAACAGAAAATAGGAGGGGAGCAAGCCAACCCACCAATCCCTGGAAACAAGATAACAACCCCTCCTGTGTAGGGGCGGACTGAAACTCCACTGAGAGCTGCAGACCCCTAGGGGAGTTCACCAAAGCCCCAAATTCCTGTTCCAATAGGAAGTCACAACGCCTCCTTACCCTCCACTCCCTTGAAGGGTTGGGGGAGGGGTCGGGGTCGGAGACCAGATGGCAGCCTGCAATTCAAAACCTGCAATTCAATTGACAGCCTGCAATTCAATTGATGGCAGGCAATTCAAAACAAGTATAAGTGGAAGATGATCACTAATCAACTGGGAACCCACATAAAAAGCTGCAACCAGGGCAACCAAGGAGGCCAATATAATAAGATAGTCAGGGGTGCTACACCCCCTAGGCGAGATGTGGGTAAATTCCCCTGGCCAATCCATCCAGTGGCAGCCATTTAATGGATATAAATCCGAGCAATACAAGTGGTTGGCCAAGGTCAATCCGCTTGTATACATACCTGTGTCCTTTGACTTCCTACCCTCCAGGGGGGCATCATTCTCAATGGCCCAACAGTCCCATAAAAACCAAGCTCGAGGTCGGACACACCCATACGGGCGTTAAAGTCCCCCCCCCCCCAGTAGGAGTCCTGCCCCCGGGAACAGATTCTGTAATTTCTCAAGAAAAGAAGCCAGATCTTACCAGACATTCTCATCGTAGTTTACTGAGTTTCCTGGGGGGATATAGACACAGATCACCAACAAAAGTTGGTTTGCCATTTTCAATAGACAGCCACAGTCAACCAGGGAATCTATACATAAAGCCGACACTTTTAGCTTCGGGGCACTTTTAATGAAACAGGCTACCCCTCCACTAGGTCTACCTTTACCTTGGGCTGTGACAGCTCTGCCGCCCGGGCTGTGCCCCAGCCACGCCGGGACCGCTGCTTAGCAGCAACAGAAGCAGCCCCGATCCACGGCCGCCCCGCCCCCTCTGGAGGCGCGGGCTCCCAAGGAGGCAGTAGAAACAGCACTCATTGAGCCCAGGCTCAATGAGTGCTGAGGCCACGCCCCCGACGTTGGGACGCGATGTGAGGATTCCCCCGCCCCTGCCTCAGCGCTCGGAGCACCTGAGAGCACACACGGGGGCGGGGCTTCAGGCATAAAAGCCAGCGCCACCAAGGCAGCGGCGCTGGTGATTACAGACAAACTGGCCCCCCGCTTGGACTTGTGTGTTTACTTGACTGCCGTGTGAAACTTAGATTGGACGCCTGGACCTTCCTTCCTGTTACCCCAAGTGCTGCACAAAAGAGTGAGTGTGTGCGGAGATTGTAAGGTGAGCGTGTGCGTGTGTCCCTGGTTCCCCTCCCTGCTCCCTTCCTGGGCCATCCCCGCCTCACTGCTTGCTTGTCCCCATCCTTCCTCATGTACTCCCAAGGTTCCTCGCTGCCCTACTCCCTCGCATCAGTCCTCACATTCTTCCCGCCTGTTGCCCTTCCCTTGCGAGATTGGAGAAGGGATTGTAGGGGCAGACCTTGGTTTTCCTGGAATCCCGCACCCTATGATGATAGGGGTCTGTTCTCTTTAATTAGATGTGAAGACCCACCCATTATCCGGACGGGCTTCTTCCTTACAGGGCGCGTGCCCTTCCTCAGGGCAAACCTTGGTAACATGTGGGGCTGTGTGAGTGTACCCATATATCCCTCCCTCGGTGACAAGCTGGGGTAGCCTTCTGCCAAAAGACTTCATACCCTGGGAGAACTGGTCTTTCCCTGGCCCAAGTTTCCTGGGCCATAATTAGATCAAAGCCAGTTAAGTAGGATATTACATCCAGGTCCAATTGTCTGGCCTTCCAACCCACCACGTTCCAGGATATGACACTAAAGCCGTGATTTCCACCACTGCTTAAGAGTCAATCTGTTTTAGTTTTCTCCCCAGGCCCAGGAACTCCACAGCATTCAGGCTGCAGGCACCCAGACCCGGCCCTACCCTTTTCCCTATCTACTAGGGGCTCCTCCCCATTCAAATGGAGGGGAGAGCGACGAGGTTCATAAGATGGAGAAAGAACCAACCCAGCATCACACTCGTGGCCCCTGCCCCCCTTACAATCCCAGACAGTTAGATTTGAACAACCCGAGGGGCCAATCCCACAACAATGATCCCCCTTGATGGGTCCCTGACTGGGGCCTGGGGAAGGACTGCCCAATTCAAAATCTTCCCAAACCCGGAAAGTATCCCAGCTCATACCAGACACCACTGGACGATTGGTGTCCAAAAATACATTAAACACCCTCCCAGGGTGTTTAAACCCATCCACACAAATTGCATCATCCCAAACGTCTTGGCGGGGGGGCAATAGTTACCTCAGTCTCGATCAGGCACATTTTCCCCCCAACCAAGGTTTTGTTTCCTGCCACGGGCAACTGATCGTCAACTTTTGGGGGGGGAACCCTGGCTACGACCCCTCTAGTCCCATGGTCCCTAACAGGGGATAGAGGGGTCGACAAGAAAATGCCACACATGGAGTCTTCAACATGGATGGCATAGGGACTGATCTCCATGTCCTCAGCTGGGGGGGCAGAAGGTACAAAATTAGATACCATTGAGTTATCTCTATTTTCAGGACCGCTCCGCCAAGGCTGATCTCCCCGACCAGCTCCAGAATCCTGGGCAGGGGCCGCAGGGGGGCCAACCTTACCAGGTCTTGGGCACTCTGGTCCAGGCCCACAGGAGGAAACCCCCGGGCTCCTAGATCTTAACTCGAAGGCTTCCCTAGATCGTGAAGGGATTCGTTTATATAATCTTGGATATTTGCCCTTAGGCTATTGATATCAAAATATGCTTTGGTGCGAGCAAAGTCCTCTCTATATTGCTGCTTTGTCGATCTTTGAGCGGTCTTTGACACCATCGACAGAGAACGCCTATAGCTTAAGCTTGGGGGTTTGTCTATCGATGGCCACCTACTTTTTTTGATGGTAAAATTGCATGAGAACTATTCTTTGCAGGTCCGTCTCATGCCAGGGCACCCCCTCTCGAAGGCCATCTCAGCTGAGAGGGGGGCGTCAGGGATGTTTGTTAGCCCCGGCACTCTTTAATTTTTATATTAATGACTTGGTGCCATATATGGCTATTGAGAACCATCATGCCCTGAAATTAGGTGACAGATTATTGTTCTTGTTGCTTTATGCAGACAATACCATTTTGCTATCCGTCTCAAGTGGGTCTGAGGTGGAGTATGCAGCGGTTTGCACAGTACTGCTTACAAGAGAACTTGAATATAAACTTCAAGAAAACGAAAGTCCTGGTAGTTGGCCGCTCTAGTATGCCCCATTGGTGGTTTATTGGCTAGGAAGAGATCAAACAGGTTCACCTGTTCAAATACTGGGTGTTATTTTTTTGGCTTCCGGTAACTGGCTCCCCCATCTCAGGGCAGCTCTGTCCCAGGCGCAGAAGTCTTCAAAGGCCCTGACCAGATTTTATTTTTCGCAGGCGGGGAGACTGATCCATCCAGCATTGCATCTCTTTAAGGCCAAAGTTATAATCCAGTTATTATATGGGGTAGCTGTCTGGGGTCAGGCGGTTTTGGCCGCTTTAGAGGCCCCACAGAACATGTTTCTGCATTCTATTTTGGGACTCCCCAAAGGGACCCCGCAGGTGATTATGCAGGCAGAATTGGCAATGCACTCCATTAGGGTGCAGGCCATGTTGGCTTTATTTAAGTTCTGGTTGCGAGTAACTGTTTATCCCCCCATGGCCCACTCTCTCTTGTCCTATGTCATAGGAGATAAAAGCACTGAGGTTCGGGCAGAGCCTATCAAGAAGTTTTACCTCAGATTGGGCCTTTAGAAGGATGCCCTGAGAGTTTTGGATCTCAAACAAGCCTGTCGGCTTATCAAGCAGCGTCTTTTGGACCAGGAGATCCAATTGAGCAGGCAGCAGTCTCGGCCCAAAGAGTAGCCCCGGTCTATAGTTCTTTCTTGCCAATTATGGTCCCTCCTGACTATATTAATTGGGTGAACGAACATCAGAGGAGGGCCATGACAGTCCTTCGCTGTAATCTGTTTCCATCAGCTATAGTCGAGGGGAGATACGCTGGGATCCCCTGGAACCTTAGATTGTGCCATTCTTGCAACTTGGTGGTGCCAGAGACAACTGCACACATGTTATTTTCCTGCCCTAGTTATAAAAATCTGAGGGAAAATTTTGGGGGGGACTTTATTAGGTCAATGCCAAGACATCTTTCCAAGGACCAGAAGGTGTGTATCCTCTTGAAGGGTGATGACTCCCCCCGTTCTAGAGCGGTGGCAGCTTTTGGAGCTATTGTGGCTGCCCAGAAAAGAAAGATGGTATTGGATGTGGCTGCGGATTGGCTTTTAGTTCCATCAGGCCTCTAGTCCCATTAGGGTAAGGGGGCCCCCAGGGGTCAAGCTCTGCTACAGTAAGCCCCATGAAAGAGTAAGGTGTTTTGTATTTATGAATGGTATGTTATTTTGGGGGGATTAGGAAATGGCAGTTGTAGTTACTTTGTTTCTATGTGATCATTGTGATGACTTCGGTCTTACTTTGTTTTTATTTATTTTAATCTTGGTACATGTGATATTTGGCTTGGCCATATTTTTACTGTTCTTATTCTTTGATGTATTTTGTGTCTTTATGTATTTAGTTCAGCTCATTTTGTAGTTTGGTTTGCGGCTATGACCTATGGTCAGCTGCTTAATAAATAAATTTCATTTCATTTATAAATCTTGGCCAACTGAATCCCATTTTGAAGAAAAATGTGACTAGCCCTCCAAATAAGATCCGGGAGCAGGCTATTCCTGAAATAGATCACATACCTGGGTGCACCTCGATCAGTATATAAATATCTAATGCCCTTAATATCCCTTGGATGACAGGGGGGTTTGAGTAAGTTGCCCAAATGCTTTGCTACTAATCTGGGGGTAGACCACCTGGGGGTAGACTTAAAGCTACCTGCCCGCGGAGGTGGTGGTGACGGGGAAAGCGGCGGCGCAACAGTGAGAGAGAGGCAGAGGCGGAGCTGATGCGAGGCGGCCACCTGTGTGGAATCCCGGGGGCGGAGCTCGCACCCCCCGAGGCTTGGACTTAAAACTATCTGCTGGAGGAGGCGGCGCCAGAGGCACACGCTGGGGTGAGCACCCAAAAGGGGAGGGGAATATGGTAAAAACAATAGCATGACAACAAAAAATAAAATTGCCTGGCTGACCCATGGGCTTTATCATCTGAGGACCAGGGGGAAACGCGGAAGGGAACACATCCTCCTTAGGGGTCCTGGCCCCTTCCAACAAGCCACGATCCTTCACAGGGCAGGGAGGTTCTTTCCTCCCCACATCGCCCTGTGACAGGGGAGTCCCCCTTTCATCCTCAATAATGTAAGTGAGAATCGTAAGTTGGGAAAAGATGTGTTGCAAAGTCCTATCTATCAAGACCGATTGCTCAGCCATATATTGTGCCCAATTTCTTTCCTGGGGGCGACTACCCGAAATTGGGCTCAAATGAGCCGACTCCCGGGGTTCCGAGATAACAGAAGGCACCGGGGAGACCAGCAGATTGCTGGAGGAGGAAAGTTTCCTCTTGCATTTGCAAGGACCCTGGCCTTCCCACTGAACCGCCGTGTCTTCTCCCCAGTCCTCCACAGGCAAGCCAGTGAAGTGATTGGATAAAGGGAGTCCGGATAAAACCGGCACCTCCCGTGAGCCCACCGCGGCAACACCCCTGGCTCTGACAACAAAATTATCCAGTTTACACTGCTTGGGGGGGGGGGGGAGTATCCACCTCCTCCCCTATCAGTCCTCACCTCTGTTTTGTCACCATAACTAGGCAAAAATAGGAAGCAGGAGGGAAACAAAAATCCAAACGTACCTCCAGCCACTCCTGCCAGTGTCTAAGCTCACCCCGGCGTGTGCCTCTGGCGCCGCCTCCTCCAGCAGATAGTTTTAAGTCCAAGCCTCGGGGGGTGCGAGCTCCGCCCCCGGGATTCCACACAGGTGGCCGCCTCGCATCAGCTCCGCCTCTGCCTCTCGCTCACTGTTGCGCCGCCGCTTGCCCCGTCACCACCACCTCCGCCGGCAGGTAGCTTTAAGTCCAAGCCTGGGGGGGTGCGAAGCTCTGACCCTGCCCCCAGGATTCCACACAGGTGGCCGCCTCGCATCAGCTCCACCTCTGCCTCTCACTCGCTGTTGCGCCGTCACTTGCCCCATCTGTTTTGGGTGTTATGCCAGTGTTATGCCAGTGTTTTGGGTGTTTCCCTGTGTTTTGGGTTTATAAATTATTTATTTTTAAGCTTGATGTGCATGTAGACTGTGTTTTCTTCCATCCAATGTTAACTCTGGGAACTCCTTGCTGCTGGGTTATGCCATGCCACTGGCCTACCGTCCCCCTGGCTCCGCCTACCATCCCTCTGGCTCCACCCCTAGGCCCGCCGGCCTTACTGCCCCAGTGCCCCTCCAACATCAAAACCCACCAGCCACCCCTGCAAGAAATAGCCCATCCTGGGGCCTCAGGATCACTGGTTTACCAAGACTGGCCTTCCTGTGGGATCTGGACCATGGCCTCTACTTGCCCTACTTAAGACTGGCCCTGTTCACAAACTCTTACTGGGAATAAACTTCCATGTCAGGTTCAAAGCGTCTCCTCTCTGACTACAGTGAGCCCCCCAAGTCAAGTGCTGTCTGACTACAGTGAGCCCCCCAAGTCAAGTACATCATTGGGTGTTTCAGACAGACAGATGCGGGGCTGCCTGCCCTTTAAGCTGCTCCAGGCATCTGCCCACTCCCAACCCCACCTGGATCTGGAACCAATGGACCTGGAAGGTTCCCTAGCCTGCGGTCCACCTGCATGGCACTCCCCACGTACAAGTTCGTAGATCATTCTTACAGTTTTATCTCCCTGTCTGTAACTGACCCTGTCAGCTGAATACCCAACCATTGTGGGTACTGTGAACCCAGTTCCTTCCCTTCTCCTGATAAGCTGTTTCCTCACTATTTATTTATATTAAAATTTATATGCCACCCCCTCCTGTCTCAGGCATCTTGGGGCGGCTCATAGCATATTAAAAACATTTAAAAACATTAAAATAAACAATGACTCAATTAAAAAAAAAACATAACCCCACACACACACACACACACCCTAACCCAACCCACCAACCCCATAACCCTTGGGAAAGGCCTGGCAGAACAGCCAGGTCTTACATTGTCTGTGGAAAGAAGGGAGGTCGGCAGCCAAGCTGTTCTCTGACGGGAGGGAGTTCCACAGCCACGGCGCAGTCACAGAGAATGCCCTCCTCATAGTGGACACCTGGGAAACCTGGGGGACCTTGAGGAGGGCACCCCCAGTCGACCGCAGGGGCTGCTCCAGGACCTGGAGGGTGAGGTGGTCCTGAAGATAGGCGGCGCCCAAGCCATTTCCCTTCTTCACTAAGGCTCTTAAGCATAATATCATCCCGCAAATCCATTAACTGCTGACCTCTGAGGGTATCAATGGATTGGTGAAATAATGCTGAAGACCATTGTGACCGAAATCTCCTTACTTTTAGATCCTCCCCACTAGAGTGCCTTTCCTGGAGTACAGGGATCCTTGGCCAACAAAACGCAAAATTAAGGGCCATATGGCCACTTTCGGGATGCATCAGGATCTTGAAGTCAAAACAAAACTCCCACAGATTCACAACATAATCAAACACACTCCATCCCTTTGGGCTAATGAATGTAAATTCGCCCAGCTGATCACTTTTCCTCCCATTCAACAGCATGAGGTCACTATTAACTAGCAGGGTGACCAGATGTTCCCCTGCTTCATTACCCACCAGATCCTTAGATACCCTAAGGGGCAATCTAGCTTCACCACAGGTTGCTACCACCATATCGCTATTCATCCTTGCATTCCAGTCCCCTGCTAAGATCCATCGTGCTGTGGGATATTGTACCTCACAGGTGGCAATAATTTCCTCAAGGCCTTCCCATACGTCTCTTGCATAATACCTAGATTTATTTATTTATTTATTTGTTTGTTTATTTATTATTTTTTTTGCTCCGGCCCTCATAAAACAGCTCAGGGCAGCTTACAACAATAAAATAAACATGTATAAAATATATCTAAAAACAATTAAAACATATCAAACACAATAATCAAGTGTTAAAACAGGGCCCGGGAACTCAATAAACAATAAATAGGGTAAGGGAGATAAAACCCACTAAGCCCCCCTCCCCAAAGGCCTGGGCGAACAGCCAGGTTTTACAACTATGCCGGAATGTCAAAAGGCTTGGGGCCAGGTGAGCTTCCTTCAGGAGGGAGTTCCAAAGGTGCGACCCGGCTAGTGAGAATGCCCTCTCCATTGTGGCCCCCCACTTAATGCGGGGGACCTCCAAGAAGGCACCCCCAGCAGACCGAAGGAGCCACTATGGGGTGCGGAAGGTGAGGTGGTCCCTGAGGTATGAGGGGCCCAGACCGTGAAGGGCCTTGTAGATCAACACCAAAACCTTGAACCTGGCTCGGCATGCTATTGGCAACCAGTGCAGAGTTCAGAGCACAGGTGTTATGTGCTCCCGACAACCTGTCCCCGAAAGGGGGCAGGCCGCCGCATTCTGCACTAGCTGCAGCCTCCGAACCAGGAACAAGGGAAGCCCCACGTAGAGCGCATTGCAGTAGTCCAGCCTCGAGGTGACGAAGGCATGGATGAGGGAGGCCAGGTCCGGGCCGGAGACGTACGGATGCAGCCTCCGCACCAGATGCAACTGGTGAAAGGCAGCCTTTGCGACTGCCTCCACCTGCCGCTCCAGGCAGAGATCCGCATCTAATATCACCCCCAGACTCCGGACCTGCTGAGCTATAGGAGGGCGAACCCCCCCAATCAGGGGGGCCACTACCTCCCTCGCTCTCCCCACCAACATCACCTCCGTCTTTTCAGGGTTGAGCTTCAGTCTGCTCTGCCACATCCATTCCACCACGGCCTCCAAACACTGGGATAGCAACGAGACGGCCGGGTCTGGGTCAGATTGGGAGGGTGGTATATATATGTTGCCCAACAACAATAGGGAGCCTCCCGGAGCTTCCCACAATCCTAATTTAAACTCTTGTCTATTAGTGGGGATGTCAATATAGATCCTAGGGAATTTATTAGCAATTAAGATTGACAAACCCCCAAACAATCACCCTTTTGTGCTTGATGAGCAGCCAGGCAGGGAGTAAGTTCAAAAACCAGGGAGACCCCAGTTATCTTCTGCTGGAGCCAAGTTTCTTGCAGAAAGACCACATCAAACTGGGCAGTGAATGCCACCCATTCAAGGTCCAGAGTCTTAGATTTACATCCTGCGATATTCCATGAAATTGCCTTGAGATTATAATACTGCCCTACTACCTCGTAACAAGATGGAGAGGGGGGGCAACATCTCTCCCAAACTGGACACTTCTTTACTAGTGTCCATAATCTGCACAGAGGCAGTCTGTCCATGACCAGGGCATGTTGATACCACCCCCATCAACAGATCCCCCGCCTCAAGGCCTGTGCAAAATATCATATCCAGGGTATGTCCTCCAACATGTGTGGGGCCCACTACTCTCTGAGACAGGCCCATGGTTGCCATGGCAGCCATGAACTCACACTCCACCCCTCCAAGACTGGCGTCGGCATGGATATTGAAGTCCCTTAGAGCTATTGTCCTGGGGGACCGCAAGATCACCTCCGACACCAGCTCGGTCAGTGCGTGCAGGGAGGCTGCTGTACAGGTGGGTGCACGGTATCCCCACTCTGTCTCCAGCCAAATCCAATGCCAGATGGAGACCCTCTATACCTATAATAGATCGCACAGGGAATCTCCTCACAGACCAGGTATCCTTAAAAATAATGGCTACACCACCCCCCATCCCTCCAGTTGTGGCTGATGTTGCATAGAGTACCCAGCCGGAACAAGATCAGCCAATAAAGGCCCTGATTTATTGTCCAGCCAGGTCTCCATGACACATGCAAGGTCGGCTGCCTGGTCCAGGATCAGCTCCCGGACCGCAGTTGACTTTTTAGCCACCGACCTCGCATTTATCAGCATCAAGCCAAGACCAGAGATCCTCTAAACCCCAATCACCTCACCACCTGCCGGTATCCACCACCACTATATCCCCAAACTATATGTTTGCTATCTCTGTGTGTTTATCAGCACCTATTGTTCATTTCTTCGTCTTCTCTGCACCAATACATAATTTTACAGCTGTTTTGTTCAACTCCCACCCAGTCCATGCCCTTTCATATATACCTGCTGTGCATTTGCTCAGTTTATGTATTTCTACTGGCTATGCTACATGCTTGAGGAAGGGTTCTGTGTGGCCTGAAAGCTTGCTTATTTCCACCAACAGTTGGTCCAATAAAAGATATCATTTGAACCAATTTCACCCTTTTCCCATGGGCCGCAGTGGGGAGGGATGGGTGTGCGTCACAGTACAGAGGTGATGGTGGTCGGTGGCCATTGCATGGGTGCTCACCCATCTCCACTCACCTCCATGCATGGAGCAGCCACTGTTGTTGCCAGTTGCTCCATGCATGGGCAATAGGTGGAGATGGGTGGAGCACAGGAGCGTGCATGCACCCCCACCCACTGGCCGTGGCGGTCACATGGGCAGCCTCCCCATGCCCATGCAGCAGAACTATGGGGGGGGGAGTCTTGTGTGAAAAGGGTCTTTGTCTCTCTGACACACACGCACCATAGAGTTGCAGACTAGTGTGTCCACAACACTATGGTGTTGCCAAGGGCAATGGCCATCTGGAAGTGGAGCAGCAGCATGGATCCATGCATCAAGCGGACCACTGCTCCCCTTCAGGTCAGTGCCCTGGGTTTGGCCAGCCTGGTACACCAGTGGTGCTCTGGGATGTTCCTGAAGCACCAGCAACGTGGCTGCCCCGGAGCAGGCACAGCTTGCTTTGATTTAACATCTGGCGAGGCGCCTTTAAACAGATGGGCCAGCCAGGGGTGAAGTGGGCTGGTGCAGCCAGCACCAGGGCAGCCCATCTGTCTAAAAATGCCCATTGAGATGCCTGTTTTAGCAATGTGTGTGCATGTGTCTGGAAGGACAGTTACCGGTGGGGAATTTCTAGGGACTGGTGGGTGTTTCCCGACCTCTTTATGTGTTAAAACAGTGCCCTGGTGCATTCCCAGTTTCTTTTATATCCAGAGTAGAGAACTACATACTGAACTGAGCCCAACAGGGTCCCACTGAGTTCGGTTCGGGAGTCCTCTGGGGGCCAAGCTCCTCAGACTTAGGCCAGGTTAGGCCATGGGCAGGAGGACACACCCCCATGGAGTGCCAGGATATTGTAGTGCTCTGTGGGGGTGGAGTTACATCAGAAAAGGGGCAGGGTTAAAGTTTACAACCACCCCTTTCCTATTGTGACTCTACCCCTGCGGAGTGTTATGATATCATGGTGCTTGTGGATGCGGGGCAGTGGCATAGCTGCCATGGTGCAGGGGCCTCAGCTGAGCCCAGGCCTCTGAGAGGGTCCTTTGCAAGCAGCCTGAGCACACTGTGAGGAAATGTCTAGCATGAGCAGTGAAAGGAGTGGGCTCAGCACTCCATCCTACCCCTGCCTACCCTAAAAATGTCCTTCCTGGTGGGGTCACTGCCACTCTGCAGGGGCTGCTAGGGATGCCAACCCTAATGCTGTTGGTTTTTTATCCGGACACTAGGGTTGTCACCTCTCATTGATTTAACCCTGACACTCCCATTTTGGCCTCTGGGAGCGTCAGGATCAAACTGAGAGGAGTGGGCAACCCTAGGTCCTGCTGGGAGCCAGGGTGGTGGGGGCAAGGCTGGCCAGGAGCCCCTTTGAAGGGCCACAGTCGCTACTGCTCATGGGTTGGGGGCCACCAAGAAGTCTTGTTGAAGACTGCCTGCTCCTGAGGCTCTTTGTGGCTCTTTGTGGCCTGAAGTGGGACTCCTGGCCTCTCTAGTGTGACGGCAGCCTAAACTAAGGACTTTCACCTCACCAAGGTAAGACCTAGACCTCTCCCCACCTCCTAGACCATCCCCCCTTAGAGACCCCACCTCTTTGATTTTACAAAGACCCATAACTGGAACCAGAGCCTGGGACAAGAACAGGCAACCCACACTCACATGCCCTGCACCTGCAATGCCCAGGTTCGTACCTGGTGAGGAAAGGCAGAAGCACATTCAAATAGCAGCACAGGGAACTATTGTCCACTTGAATGAGGTTTGTATAAAATAAACAGATTAATTTGGGAACAGGGAGGGAAATAATATGCTAAATTAGCTTCGCTCTATACCAATTACCTTATATTGTCAAATTCACTTAACTCTACTTAATCTTATACTCTGAGCAAGCTATTATAATACAGACAGTTGAACTCAATCCCTCTCAATTTCTTGTTTGTTTACACCCAGAGACAGTTCACTCGTCAGGAACTGAGAGCATGGAGGCTCTGACGATATTACTGGCAACCTCAGGAGTCTGCATCTGTGGTAACAGACACAGAGAGAAGTTCTTATAGGTTTGGACACATTTCTGGAAGATAGTTCTATTCGCAGCTATTAGCCAGATAGGATTGGGGAACAAAACCCTTTACTGTCGGGAGCCTGGGGATGACCCACAGGGAATGGATAGCATGGTGACCTGTTGGGTGCTTCTCCCAGGCCCCCGTGATTGGCCACTGTCAGAGGCAGGATGCTGGGCTCGATGTGTAGTTACAAATGCTGTACCCTACCTTGACCCCTTCCTTGTGTGCATATTTTCCCCACATAGACCTATTAGACTTAAAACAATATTCTCCCTGCACTTCCATGGCTAAGTAGATATATTCAGTATCATTGTGGCCTATATTAGCCCATGTTAGTTCTTTGCCTGGAAATGGAGTGGTCACCCCTTGCACTATTTGTGAGGCATTTAATACTATGGGAATACAAGGGATTCCCTCCATAGAGTGTGTGGGCACATGGGCACAAATCCAGCATTTAGACACATTAAGAGTTTTCTGCAGTTACTCAATAGTCAACAAAAAGGTGTTGTCACTATGCGCTAAGCATTTATTTCTAACATGTATGTGTTCTTTTATTTGTGTGGCAGTGTGCAAAGTTCCTTTATTTTCTTCTCGGGTAGGCCAGAACACAACAGCAGTGGCAATGATGATGCAGACCTGTAAGAAAATGACGAGCTGAATTCTGTAGGAAAGTCACCTAAGAGTTTTTTCCTCTACTTCTGAGGTGGTAGTGGTGGTGTGGTGACACATCTTTGCTCTTGGTTTGTAGTTGCAAATCCTCTTCTCTTTGTAGTGGCAAATCCTCTTCTAGTATAGGTGGCAGGGAAGAAGTTACTAGCACATTACCCTGCCCCTCTGACCTTATTTCTACAGGTGCTGAGGTCTTTTTGCAAAGTGAGGTGTGAATCCAGGATGAAAGTGCCTGGAACTCAGTGTCAGTGTTGGTGGTAAAAGTACTTTTTAAAAAAGGACTCACCAATGCAGCTTGAAAGGTGTTTTTCTCTGGAAGCTTGTGACGTGGCCTCAGTCACCATGATGCAGGTCTCACAGGGTCCTTTGGGGAAGGGCTTCTTGGATCTGAAAATGAAAAGTCTTGACACACTTCATTAGTGCTTGGTATTAGGATATCACAGTTTTATCAGTTGAATTAATGATCATTTCAATTGTGGTGGTATAGTTTTATGGGCCTTCCCATCGGGATTTGTAATGAGGTGATATACTAGTCTTTTGATGCATGATGATTTCATATGCAGAAGGGCTAAAAATAAAGTCCTTAACCAATTGAGGTTTACTGTATGACATATTTGTCAAAATGGCGTTTTATTTTCTTACTGCTCCTTGCAAACTGAAAGTGGCCTGAGCAGCAAAGGTTCTGCTGGATCCTCAGGGCCTTGCCACCAATTATGGGATAAAATTCTTTGAGAAAGTTTTTCTGTTCTGATTACAAAAACTTTTGCACACGAATATGATTTTTTACATCTAGGACACAGACACACAAGAACCAATACACAGTTAACTAAAACACACCTAAATAACTATATAAATTCTATTTAAAATGCAAAGCCTAAGCAAATAAAGTAGGCCTATTTGTACTGCCCAGCCACAACAAAAAATTAAAACATGTTATTTAATTAGGCAGTCTAGCCATAATTCAAAAAAATGCAAGGCCTGAGCCCTGAACTCAGTTCATATAATTTGTGGCATTCAAGCATTAGGGATCAGCTTAAACAAGCTGAAGGGCCTAAAAAAACAAAGCTGCAAATAACTCACACAAAATTAGGTCCAATTATATTCTACTGTTTCAATTCTTATTTTTTATTATTCCCCACTTTTTTCTCAAGCGGGTCACAGCGTGAGGCATGTGAGCAAAATAGAAGAAAAACACTTGGAAAAATATAACACATACTTCGAATTGAAACATTGGCCCACCAGTTTGAAAAACTGTGGTGCCTCCTAATCCTGTTGTACTAGGCAACTAGGTAAGTGTACTTGGCCCTTTGCATGAGCCCTGAACATAAAATTGCCACTGGGCTTTTCCTGGTAATTGCAAGCAGTAACCAGGGATTACAATGTTGTTTGGGCACTAAGGAGTTAATTTAGTTGCAGTGGCCCATGAGTTTGCATCCAAAAACATGTTAGGTTGGAACATCTTTGACACATAATGTCTAAAAGGCCTTGGCTGCTGGCCTTATCGAAGCAAGCAGTGCTTTGAACTGACTGTGCAGCAGCGTTGTTTTTTTTTTTTTCCCCTTCTTAAAACATTTTGCCATGCTGTCCAAAAATTTAAAGGGAACTGCATACTTGACTGTGGGGAAGGGGTTTCCACAATGTTACCCCAACATTCCAATTAACTTTTTATTAAATTATTAAAAGCTAAAACAAAAAACTTTTAGTTTTAAAGCAAGTTGCTTTGGCTGTTTATCTATTTATCTCTGTCTGTTAACTCTTAATTAGTCACAGCTGCAAAGTTGTTATAGTGCTCCTATTGCAACAACAATTTTTCTAACACTTATTAAACTACATTTAACCTATTTGACTAAAACACATTTTCCAATGCAAACAATATCAAACCAAAGCTTTACTTTTCCACTTTGCTAAATCTTTCTGTTGCTCCGACACACAAGTTACTTATTTTTCTTGCTTTGTCCCTACACGGGGCAGACATGCCAACATTCTACTACTGTCTTATCTACATGCTTTCTCCTCCTAACACAAGTCATTGGAAACTTTCTATGAAGAATACTTAATTAACTCTGTTTTGCAAAAGCAGGGTGAGCTTTTAAAATCATGTGTTTCTTTTAGCTTTGTCACTTTATTCTTCATAGGAGGGTTGTTTATATGGATCATCGGCATTCTGAGCATTTGATCCCATCATAACCAATTTTTATTGCTCCGTGTGCCATGATATTTTGCAGTACTAAACGTACGGGGTGGTGGTTTAACCATTCGGGTAGCTGAATGTAATTAGTCAGCATGGCTCTTGCAGCCAAATTTTGCAGTGTCCATACTTTTGGACCTGGATTACTTATTCTTGGATGTTTTGGGGTCATTGCTTTGCCAGCACCTGCCAATTGCTCCAATATGTAGTTACTGGCATTAACAGTTCCTTCTCTTCTAAGGGCCCACATTATTTTAGTATTTGTTTGCTGGGCCATATGTACACATCCAGGGACCGCACCATGGCAAAGGAACCAATAATTATATATGAAAACATATAGTTTGTAAATCCAAAAAGGCTGCAGAGGGGCCCAAAAAGGGGCCTATGCATCTATTCCTGCCATGCTTTAATATCATGTCCTTATCCATGGTGCAATTCCAGGTGACCAATTTTAAAAAGGCAACAATGGCTTTTAAGTCTCTTGATCAATTGATGTTTTTCTAATTTTAGTTGTAAATCTGTCAGTGAGAACCATCAATATTTTACCATTAATACTTAAAATGTACTCAGGTTTTACTGTTTAACTATTTCAAAATTCTCAGGATTGGAAACAACTAATTGAAATTTTCCCAGGCTGTGTTCAAGGCATGTTTATTGGGCCTGGACTTTGTAATTGATATGAAGAGTGCATTTTCTTTTTAATGCACATAATGAAGTGGATTTGCCAGAGCCACACACACTTTAAAATTACAGCAGCTGCCTGTCACTTTTAACTTTTCAAAAGCAAGGCAAGCTTTCCTTCAAATCATGTGCACTTAACTCTTGGCACAGAAAAAACTTCTGTATAGCAGCATACATGGTACACAAACAAAACACAAACACCAACAAACACACAGAAAGGCAATTTGTGGTAGCATTACATCATTTTGTTCCAACTGTGCACTGGAGGAACAGAAGGATATAGGCACCTTTATCAGGATTTGAATTTTGCTCCTGGTTTGTTTAACATCACCTTTCTTTTACATGAACAAACACACAAACATACAACACAACTTTAACTAGACAACAACCATGGCATAAACACAAAACACACTTAAATCCACATCAAACTATAGGAGTACTGAGTACAAAAATCACAGGAAAATGGAGCAAACAACAAAATTAATAAATCTTAAATTTTGAGCAAAACAGTAAACAGGTACTTCCAAGTATTTTAGGATAAAAAATAACTGGACAAATACCTTTCTTTGCACTGAAAACGTTTAGGCAAAAGCCATCAAATGTTAACTTAATTCCTACATGTTTTGCAGTTCTGATTTTCTCCATTTACTCATCATGCTGAAATAATGAAATTGATGAAACAGCAGGCAATACCTTACTATGAATCCTTAACAAACTACAACAAACAATTATAACAAAAGGGACCAAATTGGCTTACTATAAAATGAAAGGAATTACAGCTTTTCAGGCTGCCCCAATATAAAGTAGAAAAAAGTGTCTGATGGTGCCTGGAGAGGACCTGGTAATCTGGGCAAGAGAAAGAGGTGGAAAAGTCAAATGTTCGGTCCAATAGGTGACATTGGATTGGACATCTGCTTCTCAACATTCCAGTTGGCCACAATAGGGGTAAGCGGTGTTTTTTTCAGGCTTGAAAATTCAAGATTCATATTATAATGTACCTCCTTGTCCCCCTCTCTCCCCCTCAGCAATGTTTCCTGATCAGGCTAAGGTAGAAGCATGCTTTTCTTTAAAATTAAGTTACTGGTAGTCCTTAAAATTTCTTATTTAATTACTCTGCAAACTTGTGGAATTTTCCTTTTAAAAATAAGCAAAGTTGTCCAAATGATGAGCCAATTAAAACTAGTATGGCCTGAAACAGGACTAAAAGCAGCTGAGCCCATAGTAGAACTAACGACGTTAGAACTCAGTGACGCACCAGCCCATGCAGTGGTGACTCCTAGTTCAGGGCTGTCGGGCAGTGCCCCACAAGCCCTGGCTAGGCGGCGCTGGCTGCTGCCCTAGGTGTTTTTTTGTTGTTGTTGTTTTTTAAAAAATTCCTCCCCCTCCTTGGTCCCTGACTTTGTCTGGGGGGGTCCTTAGCCGACGGAACGAGGAGCCACCACGGGATGTGCGGTGGCATTACCTCTCTGACTCCTCTCCTCTGGAGTCCTGGGCTCACTTCTGGCTGCAGCGCTGAGCGGGGAATTCCCCTCTGGCTGAGAAGAGAAGATCATTTGGATCCTGATGATGTGCCACTGCTGGCTGGCGCTGCGCAGGCTACCAGATGCCTAGACTTCCCCCAGCCATGTCCCCGCACTAAGCTGCAGAGACTTAGTCGGGGAGCAGGGGAAGCCTCCAGGCGCCGGAAGCATGGGCAGCAGTGTCAGCAGCACCGCAATTGCTGAAAGCACATGGAGGTGAGGTGGGCGGGCCAGCCAGGCAGCGTGCGGTCTGGGGGAGGAGATAGTGCTGCGAAGAAGTTGCACAGAAGCAAAGGAGCGATGGCAGCATGGTGCGTGCATGGTGCACTCGAAGGAAGCAACTCATGAGGGGTTCAGCAGCACTGTCTAGAGGAGAAGCAATGCCAACTCGTGCAGATCAGGTCTGTGAATTGGGGCCCTACGGGAAGACCCACTTAGGGAGGGGGTGGGGGTCCCAGTAGTCCTAAGAGCAAGGCAAGTGAGCATGTGCAACTGGGCGATAGTCTTAGAGCCCTTTTTCTTGGTATCTCGCACATGCTCACTTGTATTTTGGGGGCAGGCAGAGAGGATGTGCTTGAGGATTCCTTTAGGAATCCTCCAGGAAAAAAAACACGTTTTGGGGCTCCACAGCTATAGCCCTGGTCAATCAGTGGCCACAGAAAAATGTGGGGGATGACTGTGCAGTAGCTACTAGCAGTACTGTGTCTGTGTGACTGTGTCTGTGTGTGGAGGGGGGGCGGAAGGGAAGAGACTGAGAGACTCAGACTCTGAGTGGGAACTGGGAGCCAGCCAGGCCTGGGCTGCTGTAGCTGAGCTGAACTCCAGGCAGCAAGTTTTTTACTATAAAAGGTAGGTGATGGTTTATTTTAATTTTTTATTCCTTTGTTCTATTTTAAAGGATTTTGGTTTATTTTAATTTATTTTGTTATGTAGTGTTTGTTTTTTGTTTTATTATCAGTATTGTTTTAGTGTTTTATTAGTCATTGCTTAATAAAACAAAACCACAGCACAATGTTTTATTAAGCAATGACCTTTGGTCATGCTGTTAATAAATAAATAATTGTTATAATTCTTTTAATTTATTTTCTACCTTTTCTGTGGCCTGGCATAGAGTGCTAAAACTGGAGTCCTGGACTCCTGGGATTTAGGGTGCTTGTCTGAGTCATGGCTGGGATTTTATTGAATTTTTATGCATGTTCATGGGGGGGTTAGTATTTAAGGCCCCCAAAATGGGAATCACAGGGGCCCTGGGATTCCCATTTTTCTTTTTAAAAACCCCATACAGAAGTCCCTTCTGAAACAGGGAATGGGATTGGGGTCCCCCCCGCCAACACTCACACCCAGCAGAGGGTAAGAACACTTTAGGGCAGGGTAGTGAAGCAGATGGTTAGCTGCTTCCCCACGTCACAGACACTCGCACAAAGCACCCCAGCGATTGGTTCTATCTTGATTCTGGGGTTCATTGGGGTGCTTTGTGTGAGTGTCTGTGAGGTGGGGAAGCAGCTAACCATCTGCTTCACTACCCTGCCCTGAAGTGTTCTTACCCTCCGCTGGGTGCGCGTGTTGGGGTGGACCCCAATCCCATTCCCTGTTTCAGAAGGGACTTATGTATGGGTTTTTTTTTAAAAAAATTGTGAATCATGGGGCATTAAATACTAATTGCCCTCCCCTCCCCAAACACACACACGCAGCAGAGGGCAAGAATACTGATTCAGAAGGGACTTGCTGCATGTGTGTTGCAGGGACCCCAATCCCTGCTTCAGAAGTGACTGGGGTGCTTTTACAAAGGGTGCCTGTGTGTTGGGCCTTTCATTGTGTGAACGCAAACTGTGTTGTGGTTTTTTCTTCCAATCCTTGCTCTGGTGTAAAAATAACAGTGATTTGGGGGGTTTCAGTCTCTGGTTTTAATGGGACCAATCTTGCATGGTTGATTGGTTATGCATGCCTTGTCAAGCCTCCTCCTCCTCAGTATCATGTACTACTGGACTCAGAGTGACTGGAGTGCTTTTACAAAGGGTGCCTGTGTGTTGGGACTTTTTTTAAAGGTCGATGTGAATGAAATTCGTGATTTTGGGCTTGAGTCCCAGTCACGTTTAACATTACAAATAACTATAAACCTGTAAAATCCAATTTTCTAAGAAGGTCTGTGATAACATGACCCAACTCCCATCCCCGCAGTCCCAGTCTTGGTTTTGCATGGCAGTGTCTTGCTGGCTTAAAGAGGTGGCCTTTTTCTTTGTTTAAGCTTGATTTAAAAGAAATCTATGGCTAGATATTTTTTGTAATGTTGTCCTTCAGCCCCCATTGATTTTATTGCTTGTTCATTCATACTTTGACATGGCCCTTTGGAGCACTCTGCATTGTGCCCTTTCTGTAGTTGTGATGTGAATATTTATTTTACAGGACAAAAGCAGCGCGGACACAGACAGTACTGAAAATGAACACCGTAGATGCACTCCTCAAAACCCCATTTTCAAGACTGGATATGGCTAACAAGTGTCGTGTGAAGGAGCTGGGACCTGATCGTCCTGACCTACACATAAAGCAAGCTGCACATGAAAAAGGCAAAGACTATACATGGTGGTTTAGCAGAGCATGGTATGAGCGAAAGGACTGGCTATGTGGCTGTGCTACCACAAATGCGTTGTTCTGCTTTCCCTGTTTGTTGTTTGGGGCTGAAAAGCCATGGACACAGAAAGGAGTGACCGACATGAAGCATCTCGGTGAAAAGGCCAAGAAGCATGAAAACTGCAAAACTCACATTGAGAGCTGCCTAAAGTTGGCATTGTTCGGCACCACAAACATCGCAGAACAAATAGGTGAAGGCTACTGTCTGTCTATACGAAAGCATAACCACGAAGTTGAACACAACCAGTACATCCTTGGTAAAATAATTGATTGTATAAGGTTTTGTGGTGCTTTTGAGTTGGCACTTTGAGGGCACGATGAAACTGAAGAATCTTTGAATCCAGGGGTGTTTCGGGGCCTGGTCAACTTGGTCGCTACCATTGATTCTGCGATGGAAAAGCACTTGCAGAGTGCGACCGTCTTCAGGGGCCTTTCGAAAACCATCCAGAATGAACTGCTTGACTGTATGCTTTCAGTAGCTAGGGATTTCATTATTCAACAGTTAAAAAGCACTGAATTTGTGGCCATCCAGGCTGACGACACCACAGATGTGTCTACACACACCCAAAGTGTACTGATTTACCGGTACATTGATGGCGATGGCTCAACTGTTGAACGCTTCTATGGATTCACACAGCTGCCAGACTCTCGTGCCGAAACAGTTGCTGCAGCTATACTTCAGCAACTAGATGCTGTTTTTACAGAGGATGTGGACAAGCAGAAACTCGTAGCACAAAGTTATGATGGTGCGAGCATGATGCGTGGTCAGCATGGGGGAGTTCAAAAGAAGATCCGGGACAAATACCCAAATGCCCATTATGTTCATTGTTATGCCCATCAATTAAACTTGGTAATGCAGCAAGCGGTGTCTCAAATAAAGGCAGTAAAGGTATTTTTCGCAGATCTGTCTGGCTTCCCATCGTTCTTCTCACGTTCTCCAAAAAGGACTGAAGTTCTGGACACAGTGGTAAAAAGGAGGCTCCCCAGAGCAGTTGCAACACGATGGAACTTCAACATCCGGACAGTGAATGTGGTCTTTGAACATCGAGAAGCTCTCATCGAATGTTTCCAGGAAATTAGATCTTGGAATTATGATACCAGTGCTGTTCGTGAGGCCAGGGGATTTATTCAGATGTTGGAAGATGATCAGGAGTTCCTGTATTTCTTGTTTCTGTTCCACAGAATAATGCCTCATGTGGATATCCTCTTTAATGAACTTCAGCAAAGAGGCATTGACTCAGTAGCTATTCGGAGATCTACATCGGATTTTATTAGGAGCATCAATAGAGTCAGAGACTCCATTAAAGACCTACGCTCTGAGTTACCAGAACAGTCTCGGCTCCCCAGAGGCAGAACCATAGACGCCTTGGATCATGTTGCAGTTGAAGTATGCGACATCATCATATCACATTCCAGAGAACGGTTTGCATTTACTAAACACCTGGTGAGTGCAACGTTATTACAGGGGACTCTGTTCGAAGCACATCAGCGGACCTTTCCTGAGCAAGCATTAACTGAGGCAGTGGAAGCCTACCCAATGCTTCAGAAAGAGAGACTGTGGACAGAGCTTTCCATCTTGTATGAGAGGGAAGAATTCAGAAAAATGAAGGATGCTTCAACATTGCTGCACATGCTTCTGGACAAGAATCTGCAAATTTGCTTTGCAGAAACAGTGAAATTGCTTCGAATTGTTGTGACCACTCCGATGACGACAGTAGAATCTGAGCGATCATTCTCCACTCTCCAGAGAATAAAAACATTCCTCAGAAACACAATGTCAGAGGAAAGACTTAATGCATTAGCAATGCTGTCCATAGAGAAGCGGATGATTAAAGAAATCCCAGACTTTAATCATAGGACAATTGAACTATTTGCTGCACAAAAAGAGCATTGGGTACACTTCCATTATAAGAGTTAAATCCTTGGAAAGTCCTTTTTAGCCTTGAGTCTCATGGTCTGCTGGTTCAGGTTGTTCATATTTTTGTTCCTGCCCTTTTAACTGTTTTAATTTGGTTTTAAATTGATTGGTTGTTGGTTTACTGCACTTGAGTTTCTCTGAAGGGTTCTGTGTCTTACTGGGAGGGACGGAGGGAGGGAGGGCCTGTATAATAAAGTTATTTTTTGTTGTTATTCAGAGTGTGGTCTGTGCCTTTGTTTTGGGTTTATACATTATTTATTTTAAGCTTGATGTGCATGTAGACTGTTTTCTTCCATTCGATGTTAACCCTTGGAACTCCTTGTGCTGGGTTATGCCGTGGCAGTGGCCTACCATCCCCTTGGCTCCACCTACCATCCCCCTGGCTCCACCTACCATCCCCCTGGCTCTGCCCCAAGGCCCGCCGGCCTTACTGCCCCGGTACCCCTCCTACATCCAAACCCACCAGCCGCCACTGGGCCCATGCCTGCAAGGGAGCTGACACCACTGAGAATGCTCCATGAGCAGGCAGAGATGAACCTGCAGTGCCAGTACTATCAGGGAAAAGTGCTGCCTGTATAAAGCCTGATGGAGGTGGCAGCTGTGCTCCCAGAGCTTCCTGAGCTCCCCGAGGCTGCTGCAGTTGGGGCACCCCTGCATTGTTTGGATAAGATGGTAAAATGCAAGGCTACAAAACTAAGGTAAATCTTCAGAAGTTTCCTCATCAGTGCCTTCAGGCGATTTAAGTTGAGGATACAAAGAAACCACAGACTCACTAGGTGGAGCACTAGGTGTAAAACTTGATTAGATTTATGTTTTTCTTTGAACTTTGCCAATTAAATTTTCAATTTTCTCTGAGTATCGAGAAAAGATTTAATCTTAGATTCTTGCTTCCTTTTAGAAACTTCAGTATGCCAATCAAAAAATGCCTCCCACTGAGTCAGAGGCACTTTACAGCCTTTTGACTTTAGGGCTCCATGGAGATGGGCAATTTTATCTAAATCATAAGAGCCAATCAAAGGAAACTACAGTTCATGATGATTTTGCGTATACCTGTTTCACACATCTAAAAACCTACAAGCATTTTGGCCATAATAAGTATACATATACCAAGCTGGGCTTCCTTTTGGCAGGATGGAGAGCTCCTTAGGTCCCCCGGCCCCCATTTTCTCATTCACACAGGGGTTTCACACAGGAACAGTTTATTAAGGAAGTCCTCTCAACTACAGGGAGCAGGGAGATGCATGTCCACAGGCACAATCTAACAGTGCTTCCCATTGCAGTTTGAAAAGCTCATTAACTAACATTCCTTTCTTCACACAAACTCTCACTCAGTCACTCCCACAAACATCAATTCATTATCCCACATACAAACCTCCAGTCATATTTTCACAATAAGGAGAAAGGTAATCTGGAAAGGGAAAGGGAACACACTTACGCATCTAAAACTGGGAGAGGGAAATAAATCCCACTCACACTACTGAGTCACAGGATTCCACAGAGGCCCATATCCACTTCAATTACCTACCCCTTAAGATAGGCAATTGCTGCCTGAAAGGGATTTCTTGGATCCATTAACTCTTTTCATTGACTAGTCTTCTCTTCCTACACTACTTTCTATCTACACTACTAAGAATGTCTGACAGATCTGACCACACAAATTCAGAAGGCTATCTGCCCAATAGTCTGGCTCTCAGAGTCCATGGGCAGCCCCTGACCCACACCTCCATAAGGATTTTAAAAGGCCCCAACCTTTTAAAAGGCTCCTGCGGTCTGCCGGGGGTGCCCTCCTGGAGGTCCCCCGTGTCAAGCGGGGGGCCATGATGGAGAGGGCATTCTCGGTGGTGGGACCACGGCTGTGGAACTCCCTTCCTGAGGAAGCTCGCCTGGCCCCAAGCCTTTTAACATTTCGGCGGAACTGTAAGACCTGGCTGTTTGCCCAGGCCTTTGGGAGGGAGGGTGGGGAGGGAGGATTTTAGTCCCCCACCCATTTATTTATTTTACATGTCTAGCCCTGTTTTATATTTTATATTTAATATTTGATTGTTTTTAAAATGAATTTTAGTGTATTTGATTGTTTTTATTGTTGGAAGCCACCCCGAACTGCGTTGCAGGAGGGGCGGGGTACAAATCTGAAAAATAATAATAAATAATAATAATAAATAATTGATCTGGCACCTGAAGGTAGGAGAGAGACGGTCTGCAGCCCCCCTGGAACCAGCTGGGCTAAGAGCCTTCCTGGCCAATGCACCAAACTGTCGAGGAAAAATGTATACTTACACAAGTGGTGAAATCTGTCAGAGTCTTTATTGATTTCAAAGCGCTGAGAGAGAGAGCAACACTGTCTCCATGCAAGGAAACAGGATGGTCTGCTCCTCCCAGGATACACAAGTATTTTATAGGTTATAATACAGGCAAAAGGCACAGGCATGTCAATCAAAAGGCAACGTAATACAGTGATGGAAAATTACCGCATTACACACAATGTTTACCTATTTGGGCTGGTTCTTCCCAAAACTATATGAGCAAAACTGTTTATAAAATATGGTGCCTAACAAGTTTAATTTGGCTTTCTAGCTGCAAGGTTACTTGGCCTATTTGTTATAAAAAACACAGGCGAAAAGTGTATCAGTGTCTAGGTCTAAGACCTGTATGGAGCACTTTCCAAGGCTTTATTATTAAAAGCAGAATACGGAGGGCAAATAGCTCTTTGTCTAAAGGGCAAAGGCATAGCTTCTATTAAGCATTAGGTTTTACCCAAACTGCTTCTGTGTCGTCCATTTTATGTTACCTTCTTTTTGGCTATTGTGATTCAATTCCACAGGGTCCCTTATAAACTTTTCCTCCACAACAGCCTCATCCCTGATGCAGCCATGGAGCTTAATGGTAGTAGCAGCAGCGTGGCTAGGGCCGCTTAGGATGGTTCTCTCCTCTGCCCCTGATTCAGCCACTACTGCCAAGCTCTGCGGCTGGATTGGGGGGGCAGTAGTCACATGGGGCCACCTAAGGCAGCAAAAATGCTCGCATTGCCCCTGCCTGTACCTCAAGTCACTTACTTCCATGATGAGATTAACCACAACCACATGTGTTCATCACATGTGAGACCAGCAGGGCTGCATTGGAGGGGAAAAAAAAACCCACACACATTTCTCTCCCGCTGACTTCCCACAGCCGGCCATCAGGTGCCTCCTTAGCTCATGTGGGCAGAAGTCCTTAAAGGGCCCACAGCTACCCTCTCTCAAGGGTGCTGGTCCTGAAAATCTCTGTGACCTGTCACAGCCCCACTCCCAGCTTCCCACATCGGTGTTGCAGTCCCTGCCTGCCCTTCCCACATGATCTAATAGGTGCCTTTCCCACCCAACGATTAGCGGGAATGAACATCTGGCCCAGTTTGCTGCAGCAGGATCCCCGGGGCACATGGTTCTTCTTACCGCCCATCATGGTTCCCTCCCCTCCCCCCCAAGCCCGCCGTCCTGCCATGGTGCATCTTCCCACCCAGCCCACCCTTCCCACCTGATCTAACAGGCACCCTTCTCACCCAAAGGGAAGTGGGAATCAGCACCTGGCTTAGATTGCTGCTGGGTGGTTGCTGCAGTGGGGTCTCCAGGGCATGCAGTTCTCATCCCATGATCATCACGTGCCATGGTTCCTTTTCTGCCCCCTTCCTCCTGTGCCCTGGGAATTATCCTGTTGCTCCCCAGCACTCTACGGGCCACAAAGGTGACTCAGGGGGATGTACGGGGTCACATGCCCCCCAGATTTTTGGAAGACCTATAGAGCCCTATAGAACCCCTGCCCAGACCCCCTTCCTGTGCCTCCCCCGCTATCAACAGTTACGAGTTACCTATGTCTGACCACCTGTGAACACAGTAAAGACAGAAAAAAAACAGGAAAAAACCTCCACATAATTAGATAGCAATAAACAGAAGCCTTCATCATGCTGCTGTGTAAATGCAGCTCCACCTCCAGGTGCATTAACGTACCATTAACTGCGGAAGTTGCTCTGGAGAAGGCAACGGGTTCTGAAAAGCAAGCGCTGGGCATGTGTTGCAAACTAGGAGGAGATGGGACAATACGTTTCTAAATTTTGGCAGGCATTGGCTTTTTAAGGCACCAAGGGCCAATGAGAGCAGGAGAGGGGCAGGAAGCAATCACCCCTTGGGATGCTCTAGGACCTTCGACTGAAGCTCTATGGTGGTGGCAGACCTGTATGCGTGTGATGCTGCACACAACCTATTTGATGGGACGTGGACATGTGGGTGCACTTTATCCCACATTTGCCTGCATAGCGCGCTCCACATGTTCTGAGATCCTGCCGTGAGTGGGGGCTGCATGTCTGGTGGGTGGCTACCCCATGTCCGGTGGGGATGAGCACCTAATAAATGGACAGGTGGACACCCACCTGGTGTGGGCTAACATCTCGTTTGTTAACACCCTCTGTCTTTACAGGCCTGGAAGCCACCCTCACAGCGCAGAAAGTGTGTTTTGTTGTTTTCAGCTAATGCCCAACTGTCCACCAACAGAACACTCTTTCCAAAAGCCTTCCCCAGGCCTCCTCTTATTGGCCATTGCCAACATTCTAATCTACTGCAGGTCATTACACAGTCTAGCTACAGCCCTGGCCACGTGGTTTCACCCCCACATGGTAGAGTCTGACTCCATCAGGACTGGGCTTGGGTCAGTTCTGATGCAGTTGGGCTCTGACCAGGAGTTTTTGAGCCACAGCAGGACTCTAACCCAAGGTCCTAGAGGTAGCATTCAGGAGGTTAGGCTGAGGTGATATAGAAATGTCGGCCTTTGCGTTGTGCTGCTAAACCTGCTACTTGTCTCTTTTGTCTCTTGAATAAAGGCCCTTTCCTCTGCTACCCTGAGAGTTGCTGCTTTTGTTGCCTTCAGCACAAGCCTTCCCTTAACTACAATAATGGCACAATAAACACAGGCACGTGTGTCCTAAAGCGGCCAAATCTCAGCATGACTCTCCATGCTTACTTGCTGCACCTTAGGCTTGCTCCTCAACTGCCCACAAACAATTGTGAATGCTCTCAAGCTGCTCAATGGAGTTTCTATAATGGCAGAGTTCAACTCCAGGAGGCTCTTAGTAATGATTTGGTTGGAGTTGTGCAGCCTTCCTGACAAAATGACATGAAGTTGTCATCTTGAGTCTACCTTTTAAAAATGACTGCACTACAAGGAGAGAGTTCTCATTGGCCTGGCACCCTATCTAGCAAACCCTGCTACAACAATGATTTGGTGTAATCATTTATATAGCACCAGCAATGGGTCTGGTGCTGAACAATCATGAGATTGTAGAGATACATCCCTGCCCTCAAGGACTCACAATCTAGGACAGATAAAGGGAGGCGACTATAGGGAGATAGAAAAAGATTCTCATTTAACAGATGGAGAACTGAAACTGAGAGATAGTGACTTCCCCAAGGCCACCCAGGGAGTTCATGGCTAAGATGGAATTTGAACCCTGATCATGCAGGTCCAAGTCCAGCATCTTATCCACTAGCCTACAGAAACAGTAACAAAACTGATCACCAGCAGGAGGATAAAACTGGATTCATTAATATATTTGTGACAGGGTCATAGGAGAGTTCTTATAGGACTAGACCCTATGTGGGGTATAAGTATCTGCAAGGCCCAAACATCTCAAACAGTCAGACTGTACAAAGGCAGGTCTATGGTCCTTTAAGGGAGCTTGCTGCCTTCATTGGCCACACCCCTTCTGGGGCTATAAGAGTAGTAATTGTCAGACATCAGTTCATTCTCCAGCGAACCAAAGGTAGAGAAGGAGCTGTGCTCCCACAGACTGGGAGCTAGCCAGAGTGCTGATCCTACATGTGGAAGCTGTGAATCAAACACTATTGAATGTAGAGTGATACTACAACTGGTGTGATACAACTGAAGACTATGGGCGGGAATGGCCTCACCCTGCTAAGATTCCTGTACTATGGGATAACTATATTCATCTCCCTGTTTGTTCTCTCAAACTGTCCTTGGCTGTGTTCACACAATCAGGCTACTCCCTGGGGTAATTACCCCAGAGCAAGTTCCTTGCTTTGCAGGAGTTTGCACAAACATGGAGTGAGAAGGCTACCGTGGGGTTAAATGGCTGTGCCTTCTGGGAAGGGAAGGCTCTGCTGATTTCTCCTTAACTGACTTTTGTTCACAATGGCTACAATCCAGATTAATCCTACTGAAGCCTGTAGGGCTTTTAGGGGTGGTAGCATCACCTTCACCTTTTACCTAACTTAGCTGTGAACAAAAGCGGGATTGAGCTATGTCCCTATTCCTGGGTTACATTCTAAGGGGCTTGCGGCATAAGACCCCTCCACCCCTTCCAGGGACACAACTGTGTTTTACCTGCAGTGTCTCACAAGGTTGTGATTGTGAGACAATTATTTGCTAAGTGCTTTGAGCTCTTTGGATTAAAAAAATCCACCTAGAAACACAAAGGATGCATCTGTAACTGGAGAAATTGATGTTCCTGGGTTGGGGATCTGCCTTCAATTGCCATGTAGCTTCTGAATACATGCACCCTAACATGCTCCCAGCCACTCATTAAAAGCTGACTCATGCATTCCAATCAGACCAATTCATTTGCACAGTAGAGAGAAGATAAAGTAGTTATTCCTCGGGGGCCATAATCATTGATGTCATTTTTTCCCCAAAGCAGGGATGAGGAAAACACAGAGATTATGCACAGTGTCAGCAAAAACAAAGAATGTATTCATAGAGCTGAGGTTACGAATGGAAGTTCACTTCAGAAAAAATCTGAAGAAGAAAAGCTTGGGTCTCTGCTTAGAGAAAAACGCCTCTTGGCCAGTCCGTGTTCTGCTACAGCATCCAAGGAGAACACAATTATAAGACGAAAGTGTAACAGTAACGAGTCAATTAGGCACCATTTCCTATCCCCATGGATTCACTCTGTTGCCTTTTGTTCTATTTCCAATCCTGTTTTCTGCTGTTCTGTGAATCATGATGCCTCTTGTCCATATGGAGGACAGTTCCGTACTGTACTTGTTTGATCTTTTCATTCATCTGTAATCTGCTTTAATGGCCATTTCTTTTCCCACATGTCCTGGACCTGATCCTACAAGCACTCTGGCCTGTTTCTGCCTCACTTGGTGGGAGCTTTTTGTACGTGAGAGAGTTGATCTATGTAGACCACAATTTGAGTTTGCTTTCCCCTAACACAATGGGCCTGGCATATCTAAGAAACCATTTTCCTCCCTATATCCCATCATGTTCCCTCAGGGCAACTGGGGGTGACCTCTTACAAATACCACCATTGCATCAGGTTCAGACAACACAGGCATGCAGAGACGTATTCTCAGTGGCTGCCCACTGTTTTGGAACTCCCTTCTTCTGGAGGTTGACCAAAGTCTGAGCCTGAGCATCTTCACAAGGTAATGTAAGACCTTTTTATTTGGCCTGGCTTTTAGTAGGCAGGGATAGAGTTTGGAGGGTGGGACTGGGAATGGTTGAATGGGATTTTATTTGGTTTTAACTGGTTTTTATATTTTTGTCTTCTGAGTCACCCTGAGCCTACAGGAAAGGATGGGATATAAATTAAAATAAATAATTACACACTCTCTGAACCCTAGCAAGAATGGAAGCATATTTTGGATTGGCAGCCTCACTAAAAATGGCTTCCCAAGCTACACTTAGCCTGTACTGACTGTTCAACCTCTTCTCTGCTCCCTTTCCTGTCTCCCTCTCCCACTCTGCATTCAGCACAAGCTCTTTGTCTTTATCTTCAAGGCTCTACATGGCCTTGTTCCTCCCTGTCTTTCTGCATTTGTTTCCCAGAACATTCCCACACAGGAGCTGTACTCCTCTTCTACCACCACCCTCACCCCAAACCTGAGTCACCTGTTCCCTGAACTGTCTTTGTCCTTTTTCCCATGTTGCCCCATACATCTGAAACTCCCTCTCTGAACACATTCGCTCTGCTCCCTCCCTTTCATCCTTCAGATCCCTCCTGAAAACCTACTTCTTCTGTCAGGCTTTCTCTAGATCCTCATCCCCATAGACTAGGTGAAAAAGACAAGCTGACTCTTTCACATACTGTATATAGAGTAGTTCACAAAGCCTGAATCTCTAATTAATATACTGTTTGATATCCAACAGAGTTGTGAATTTTAATTTCCAGGCCTCCTACAGATTCCCTTCCAGGACAAGGATAGAGAGATCAGAAACTGAGTGGATGTGACTTTTCATTCTTCCATAGTAGCCATTCATTAGGGGTGTGCATCAGGGCCCCCATATCATTTTTCATTTATCATTTTCATTATCAAAATGTGTCATTTTCATTTTTGTTAAAAATGAAATGTCATTTTTCGTTATTGTCATTATCAGTATCAGTACCAATTTCAAACGAAGCTTTTAATTTTGGTATTGGTATCAGTATTGATTTTGTGTGCCAATGAAAAATTATTGTCAGAAGTTGAACTCCTTCCCCTTCTCACTGTGATACAGAAAGAACTGCACATAATAATATATACTGTACACAATATGTAGTTTTATTTATATAATATATACAAAATCTAAGCTAAACCTAACCTATGTATAATACTAAATGTTTCTATCCTATAATCCTAATACCTATAATAATAATAATTATTATTATAAGCATTTATATAGCACCAGCAATGTACCTGGCGCTTACAAAGAACAAGATAGACATGGTCCCTGCTCAAGACCTTAAAATCTAGAGACAGGGAGGGGGAAAACCAAGGGAGAGACAAGGGATGCAACATTCATGAGGATGCGAGAGCTCAGGTACATGTTCTTGGCTTGGTTACAGTAAGTTGGGAGTTTGCAGATAACAGGTGGGGGATAATCCTGGGTGAGGATGCTTAGCAGAAGTTCGGAAGGGTGGAGTGGAAGAGGTGGGTTTTGAGGAGGGACTTGAAGGCGTGGAGGGTGGGGGCAAGGTGGACGAGGGCAGGGAGGGCGTTCCAGGCATGTGGGGCAGCGAGGGAGAAGGGACGAAGGCGGTTGGTGGAGCAGGGGAGGCGTGGGACGGTGAGGGAGGGGATGGAGGAGGAGCAGAGTGCTCGAGTAGGGGTTCGGAGGAAGATCAGGGCAGAGAGGTAGGGGGGAGCGAGGTTGTGAAGGGCTTTGTAGGTGAA
>QEPC01005247.1:488628-549433 GCA_003113815.1 Sphenodon punctatus
TATAGGATGTTCTGGGAAACCAGTGGAAGGATTAATCTTTGAATATTCGGATGGAAGGTCAGGAGATCTATTGATAGTTGAATAAATAACTTAGGGATTGGGTGATTGAGAGGTTGGGGTTTCAGAACAGTATGGTTGAACTATGTTAGATATATTTGGGGACTGTGTTGGGAGATATCTTGGCAAAAATGATAGTGTCTTTCTGTATTGATGTTGGATAGTTTGGATTCCACTATCAGTAGAAGTATTGTTGTTTACCCCTTACAGAATTTTGGTGTAGAATTCCTTTATGGGATTGCCCTTTAGACCACCCAGCCCCTATCTTTATCCATTGGATATCAGGAAATGGTTGTATTTGTTGTATTGTTTATGTTTTATGTAACTGCTATGGTCTATGACTACGCAATAAAGTATTGATTGATTGATTGATTGATTGATATACCTAGTATCTAAATAGCTAATATATATATATATATATATATATATATACACACACGCACACACACACACACACAACTAACATCTATATCTATATAATATATGGATAGAGGAGACAGACAGGGAAAAGGAAAACTCAGAGATGTATCTATCTCTAATCTATCTCTATTCTCTATCTCTCTATCTCTCTATACATATGTGTACCCAAGGAATAAGGATTGGGTGGTAGAGAAGATAATTTTTTTATATAGGATGTTCTGGGAAACCAGTGAGAGGATTAATCTTTGAATATTCGGATGGAAGGTCAGGAGATCTATTGATAGTTGAATAAATAACTTAGGGATTGGGTGGTTGAGGTATATTATAAATTCTTATAATATAAGGATTTCTAGTGCAAGCACCATCAGCTTCTGCAAACGCACCCTGACAAGCAAGAGAGCTAACACAGAGTGAAGCAGCCCATCCCTGCAATATTAAGGGTTGCAGTGCCCTTCCCCAGGGTCCTCCTGATTGGTTCTGGGAGGTAGAGGCATTGAGGAATCACAGGGTGCCATTCAACTGCTGGAATCTGCTTGCGCTGCTCATTGGCCAGAGATAAATCCATCAGGTCCTTCCCCTCCCAGTTCAAGAGTGTTTCTGACTCCGAGATGTCTACTCCCTCCTCCCCCACCCCCACATTTCTCTCCAAAAAACACCTGCCAGGCTGCTGTTTTGATGTTTTTGTTGTTGCAGTAATGAAAACAAAAATAACAATTTTCTTTTTCATTATTGATATAACGAAAATGACATGCACACCCCTTACCATTTGTAAGAGGCTCTGCAGGAGTAGAGTACAGCAGGGGCAAAGGGCTTGAGTGATGGGACCCTTGTATCAACCCATTCATTTGGCCAAGACTAAAATAGTACAGAGCACAAAGGGAGCAGGGGTGAGCCTAGCTTAGCATGAGAGAGCCAGTGTAGCCTAGTGGGTAGAGCTTTGGACTTGGACCTTTGAAAAACAAGGTTCAGATCCTGCTTTAGCCATAAACTCACTGTGTGGCCTTGGGCAAGACACACTCTCTTAACCTCAGTTCCCCATCTGTAAAATGGAAACAAATGATGACCTTACATCACAGCGCTGCTCAGGATAGGGTGAGCTAGGTACAGGTTGTAAAGGACTGAGAACACTATAGAAATGATGAATGATAATTAAATCTAGTTTCTAGCTTTCTCCTGAAGAAAGGATACAATTTGTTTTGTCATTTGAGAGACCAATGTCACACCACACATGCCGGGCCATCATTTACTCCATTTCTTCCATCTCCCACTGGCTGGTTTACATGAGCAACTTTTTTCTTTTTGAATGGAGTCTGAATAGAGTATAAAATCGCAGACAACACCTGTTACTAGTCTCTGTGCACAATGAACCGTCGAACCTTGTAATCCTTGTTTAATAATTGTCAGCAATTCCTGGTGCAGTGAGATTGTCAAAGTTTATCCTGGTTGCCAAGGGATTTTGAAACAGAACCTCTTCTTTTTTTCCTGGATCCTGCAGAGTGCTAGGCTGGGGTTAAATCCCAATTGGTAGCTTCTGGCATCCTTAATGTGCAAAGATATGAACTGGCTGTTATTGTGTACATGAAAGAACTACTTTGCCTGAAGCCAAAACAAAGAAAGCTCTCATTTCCTCGCTAAAAGGCCATATACAAATATTTCTTTCTTGCACCAGACCACATTCTGATCAGCATCAGAACAGAGCTTGTAAAATGATATCAGATCATCTGATTACCAGGGGCACCTGCAAGGGTCATGGGGGTGGAAGATTCCTGGTCCGACCCCTTTCTGATGTGACCACACCATTTTCGAAACATGGCATTATAATGCTCAGAAAAGTGGCATGGCATGTCTGAAAGAGGCAGGGACCCCTTGCCCTGCACCTCTCCAACATGACCATGCCCCCGCTTTGAGCATTGGATAAAACCAGACGTGACAACGGCCCACTTAGACCCACTGTGGCCTGCTTTGCCCCACAGGCTGCTGTCATGTTTGGTTTATGGCCATCAGAGGTTGACTCAGGGTATCTTGGGTTGTGTTGGTGTTTAGCCTGGGCTCTCACCTTGGTAACCAGCCAAAGTAACAACCCAGTCTAGGGGCCACCAGACGGGGGCAAAGCAGGTCACCGTGGGTTAGAATATGTTTTCTTTATTCTTTCTTTTTTTAAACAATTTTTATTGATCATCCGTTCTGGTTACAATCACTGTGAGACATTCTACAGACAAAATGTCCAAACAGTTTACACTGCAAAATCAGTCCAGACCAATGACACAATAAGAAACAGAGGCAAACTACCAGTTAAGGCAAGCCCCCCTCTCTCTCCCCCACCCCCCGTGGGGACCTGGAGACCGCACAATCATGTTGTTGTGACCATGAGCTGATATGTGACCACTGTGTCCGAGACACTCAGTACAAGTTTCCAAATAAAATTTGCTCAGTTGGCAAGTGTGCGATGAAGTTGGTAGAGAGGATAAGCCAAAGTGGGGTCCAAACAGCCTGAAAGCCCTCCAAGGAATTATTAACTTCTGTAGCTATATGCTCCATCATCAGGACATAGCAGAGTCGTTGCAAAAGCATCCGTTCAGACAGTTCTGTTCGTGTTTTCCAATTTGGGGCCATCACTTGTAAGGCCGCTAATCTTAGTTGATCGCAAGCCTCTTTCCTTTCTATAATTGCTTTATTTTGAGGATATATTCCTAAAAGGGCCAGAGATGGTGTAACTGGAAATGTTATATCGGCTATGAGGTTCACATATTTCCGTAAAGCCCGCCATACAGGTTTTACTTTGACACAGCCCCACGAGCAGTGACATTATTTATTTATTCATATAACATTTTTATCCCACCCCTCCTGCCCTTTCAGGGCAGCCCGGGGCGACAAATAATAATATAAAAACAATTTAAAACAGTTAAAAATTCATAAAATGCAGGGGGGGGGGAACACATAAAACCACCCAAAAAAAGGTTGTACCTCTCTCTTGAAATCCCCTCCAACATTTGTCAGACATTAGGATTGTCACTCTGTGCACATTTACTGGAGTCATGTACCATCTCATCACCAGTTTAATCTGTATTTCCTTGACAACGAGGGACTTGGAGCTTCGAAACATACTGTGCCAGATTTGCTTTTAATGACACTCTTCGAATTTCATACCCAGATCAGTTTCCCACTTGGTGACATGTCCCTGTTCTGGTTTGAACATTACTTTTTTGATATCTTTATATAGCCTAGAGATAAGTGCCTTTCTATTATTATGTTCAAATAGCTCCACTTCTATCAAGAGGGGTTGTCTATTAAAGTGTGACTTATTATGAACATTGTTCAATGAAGTATTTAATTTTAAATGTGTGAAAGGGTTAATCTGTCTTTGAATTATGCTCTCTGCTTTGTCCTTTGTCAAAAATGTATCTTTGTTGAAGAGATGTATCATCCGCACTTTTTTGTTTTTTCATGGAGCTGACGTGTAAGTCTGGTGAGATCATCCTTTTGTTCATCAAACAGACTAGTCAAAGAGGTATAAGGTGACTTACCCACCAGAATTTGACCTTTATTTTTTATCCTGGTCCACACATTACACAGTGGTGGAATGAACTGATAATACCAGCACATCAGTTTTATCTATACAAATATTGTTTTGGTTTGAGAGCCCAGAAGCCTCCAGCTCCATAGCCCCCCCAGCAGGGTAGACATTGTTTGTCATTCCAGATTTTAATAGTCCTTAAAACTGAGACCTGGTAGTAAGTTTTAAGTTCTGGCAGGTTCAACCCTCCCCCTCAATGTCTGTGAGAAGGATCTTCTTTTTTTTTTACTCTGGGCCTACCTTTGTTCCAGACAAAAGACATAAGCTGTTTATTCAAGGCTGTGAAAAAATCATCTGCAATCAGAATGGGAAAGACGAAAAGCTTCTAAAGAATTTTTGGGAAGAGCATCATTTTGAAGCAAATTTATACAACCTATCCATGAGCAGGTCACATCTTTACACTCTTTAATTGTATCGGTTATTTCTTGTAGAATGTGTGTTCTGACTAGTGTGGCCAGAGGTCTGGATTTGTTCTGGATCGCCCAGCATTTCTAACAGCTTGGGCTGTCCGGGATGGAAGGGGAACCGGACCATAGAGCTGTCTGGGAATGTCCCCTTCCATCTCTCCTCCCACCACCGGCTGGCCGCAGCTGCACCCTCTGCACTTCTGCCCATAGATCGGTGGGTGGAAATGCAGAGACCACAGCTGCAGCCAACCAGGGGGATTTTTTGGTGCACGGCAGAGGCGGAAGTATGTGGAGGCAGGACGCAGCGCACTGAGTGCAGCAGCAGAAGACCACCTCTCCCCGCAACGCAGCCCCACCAGGGAGGAGGGAGCAATGCTCAGAGCTGCGACCACCACTGCCTGCTCTGACTCAGCTGAGATTGGAGTTGTGGGGCCGGGAGAGGTGGAGCTGGCAAGGCTAGCTAGCAGCTGCCCCGGCAGGCCAGCTGGGACAAAGGCCCCGCCAGGTGGAGAGCTGTAGGACTGTCTCGGAGGAGGCTGCAATTAGCAGCAAAGCAGGCTGCTGCTGGTTCTTGCTTCCTCCCAGTGGTGCCAGGCAGCACTGCAGTCACTGCCGCCATGGAGGGGAGGACTGAGCCGCCGCCGACCAGCTGGACAGGCAGCAGAAGGACCCGCTCCCCTCCAGTCACAGATTCACACAGCTGAGAGAGGTATGTATGTACTGTCTGCCCCTCCCGACCCCCCACTCCCCCAGCTTTGGGGGGCAGGGAATGGGGGACCCAGACCCCCAAGAGGAATTGAGGGAGCCACGGCCACCCCAACCTCTCTGAAGTTTTTATGTAACAATGCTTAAATGAAATGTTAGTCTCTCTCATTGTTTTTGTCTGCTAGACTGCTGTAAATAAAGAATGGATCTATTAGCTCACAGCGAACTGCTACTGCGCAGTCACTGATCTACTAAAACCTCAGGCACGGAGCCAAATTTTGCCCTTAGATACATACACGTGGCTCCTGTCGGGTTCAATGTGAGCCTCACACATGCATCAGAAGGCACAATTTGGCTTTAATTCAGGTTTTAATGCCTAATGAACTGGCATTAATCAAATGATTTAGGCTGTTTTTAGAAGCCTGCCTGACTTAGACTCCGTTTTGTATCTTTAGCAAGATGCATTAATAATACAGACAAGCAAGGGAAGGCAGAAGTTTCCAATACACTGGGCCTAATAATTCAGATATCAGTTGCACTGATGTAAATTAGGAGTTTCTCTGCAGGAGTCAGAAGAATTAATCAAGTGTAAGGAACATCAGAACCTTCTAACTCGTTGCAACTTTCAACTTTGGTGTTAACAAAATAAATAAATAAAGTATTCTATGCGGTATGAAATATTCTATTCAAAACCTGGGATTTATTTTCTCCATGTAAAAATTTAGCAGGGGAGCAAGGAGAAATGAATAAAGACTACTAGCAAATGTAACAATAAGGTCATCTCTGATTCTGAAGCATTCTTAACTCATTTCAATTCACAGGTCCTTGCTTTTTAAAAGCAAATAAAAATCCTCTGGCATGCTGATTGTAGACAGTGTTAAAGAAATGGCTAAAGATATTTTTTGTTTTACTTTTGATCTAGCCAGACTAGCTGTTGCAATCCTGGCCACCGTCTCACACAGCCCTAACCCTAGTAAAAGGGCTGTCTGTCTCCCAGTGGCAGGGCTTCATGCAGCAGCAAGGAGTTCACAGGGTTAACTGATGTAATCTCCCTCCAAAGTTAACTCTGGGAACTCCTTGCTGCTGGGTTAAGTCACACTACTGGCTTAACTATTGGGCTGGCTCCACCTACCATTGCATATGTAAATTTCATGCAAATGTTTGTCCTCTTTTCTGGTGATGTGTCAGTGGTCACCCTAGTTCTGACCCACCACGACCCAGGCACTCCTTCCCCTGCAAACGCACTGCTTATTCTGGATCCCATCCACTGGCTTTATGTTTACAGAGACAGATGTTTCCTACACATCATTTCCAAGCAAAAATAATCAATAAATCCTGAGTTAGCCCCAAAAGATTCATGAGATTTGCAAAAATGAGTTGCAGAAGTGTTTTAAAATGTCTTTGAACCTGTAGAATGGTGCAAACTGGGGGAAGGCTTCAATCACAGTAAGCAACATCCCCCCCTGCCCAATCAGTCATTGGTGTCTTCAAGTCAGGCCTATAGGACTCCTGCCCCTTCCAAACCCTTCAGGCACAGGACATGGTCATGTCAGAAAGGGCTCTCTCCTTCCACCCCCCCCCCCCCCCCGCTCCTCACTAACATAAATTTTGCTGGCACCCCTGATCCTAATCCCTGAGACATAGCTCTGGGGGAAATAGAATGGTGCAAACTGGGGGAAGGCTTCAATCACAGTAAGCAACATCCCCCCCTGCCCAATCAGTCATTGGTGTCTTTAAGTCAGGCCTATAGGACTCCTGCCCCTTCCAAACCCTTCAGGCACAGGACATGGTCATGTCAGAAAGGGCTCTCTCCTTCCACACACACCCCCCCCCCGCTCCTCACTAACATAAATTTTGCTGGCACCCCTGATCCTAATCCCTGAGACATAGCTCTGGGGAAATAGATTTCAGGAGGGAAAAAAAACCTTAGCCTTACAGTAAGATGGTCAGGTGACCAACAGCATGCAGCTGATTGGCTATTATACTCTATAATGTTTTCTGTTCCTGTTTGAGCCAAGCAGGCCTGTTACTGCTGGATGCTTCCCCTCTGTGCCCATGCCCAAAACCCACACATAGCACATTGCAGCTGTCTGGCCTAAGATTCTGAAGGCATGGTTGATGTGGGTGGTCACGGTCATGTGCTGGGGGCACACAGAATATCAGGCTGGATTAGGCAAGGCAGCCATCCCAGGGCCCACATGGGAAAGGTGCAGGCAAGATGTCCCGGGTAGGGGAGCAGGTCCTGGGGCAGGGGAGCCATAGTGGGGCCCCACACATGCAGCAGCACAGCACAGCACAGCACAGCACTGCACTGCACTGCCTGGCCTCTCCTGGAAGTCCTTCCTCCCCTCCCTGCCCCTTGCCTTCCCCTTCACAAAAGCCCTGGCCAGAGCCATAAGACCACCATACTATGCCCCAGCAAATCTTTGTGGGGAGAGTGGAGCCCCCTTGCTCAGGCTCTCTGTGTGCTCACGCTCCTGGCATCCCCCCCCCGCTGTGTCCTGTCACAGCACGATACAACTCCCCTATGGCTCCAACCGGGGCTTCTGTGAGCAGGGGGAGGGTGCTGTTCTGGGAAGAGAGTCTGAGTAGCGCCAAGTGCTGCTGTGCCATTGCACCTGTCACTTGTGCGGGGGCCCACTCTGGCCCCTGCCCATCCCAGGACCTGCCCTTCCTGTTGCAGGACAGTTTAGGGCCCAGACTGGGCGTCCCCTCTTGAATTACCATGCTCTGACCAGGACTTCCAGCATTTGAGGCTCTGTGGGCTTGTATTTTATGCCCATCTTTCTTGTAATTTCAAATGTATTCACGGAGCCCATGTGTTGTGAGCCCTTGTGCAGTCCTACAATCTCAACTTTCCTGGCTTCAGCCCTGCATTCTGAGTGTCTACAGTTCCCTTAGCCTCAGGTTTTACTGCACTGAATCCTAAGCGTTACCAACTCTCCAAGGGTCTCCCTCAGCACTTGTTCTGATGGCTCATTTGTGACCTGTACAGAGAGAAGCAATTGTCGCATGATCCCTGCCTGCATGATAGGGACAATGTCAAAATGTAAAGAGTCTGCAGCAGGAAGTGGCTCTCCCTGGCGGCTACATGCATCACTCTGGCAAAATGCTACAACCCTGCCCATCCAAATTGTTTGGGAGACATCCAAAATGACCAATGGGAGTTCAGGTGCTTGGGAGGGTGACTCATATTAGGGACACAAGTGGGAGGAGGGAGCTCCAGGGGGAGAAACAAGTTTGTACTAGTGCCTTGATTCGTGCATTTCAACGAAGGAATTTATTAAATTCTTTAGCCATAGGCCATCATGCAAAATAAACAATCACCACTATCAAATAAAAGAAATATTTAAAATAATACACCACCACAATACAAAATATCAATACTAAACGTGATCACAAGCAACAAAGCAAATGTAAAACCTCTCTAAAATTAAAAATATCTTACTCTTATATAAGAATAACTTTACAAATATACAGTCACCCCTGCTGACTTCTCACAAACTTTCCCCTGGTTTTATTAGCTCTCTGCAAATAAAGCAACTGCCGTATAACTTTTGCATGATCGCTCCCCAATAAAATTCAAGTTTCTGTGAACTTGAGGCATTGGGCATGACTTTCCCTCTTTTTAAAATAAAATGCCTTATACAAAAATAATGTTTTCAAGTGGGACATAGCAAGGCTTGGGAGGGTCCGGGCTCAGCCCACAATTATGCCCCCTCTCCCTGCCCCCAGGTGACTCAAAAGTAAAATAAATAAATAATCTAAACCAAACCAGAGTGTACAGAATAATTAGAAATTCCCAAACTGATGATAACTTGCTGGGGGGTGGGGAAGCTGCTGTGCTGAACCCACTGCTCAGGTACAGGCTCTGTCCATCGCCTCCTCTTGCTGCCTCCTGCCCCAGTCAGACTCAGTCCCGGGCACAGGAGGGCTTGTTTTGGTGGTTGCTGATGTGAGAAGCTGGGGGTGCAAGAGTGTTGGCTGGTGGGTGTTGGAGTGTGGAGTGCAGGTGGGTGGGAGAGGCTGGGGGAGTTGGAGTGGCTTGTGGGTGCAAGTGGAAGGGGGTGGGGGGTTACAGTGAAGTGTGCAGGTGGGTCTAGGGGTGCAGGTGGATGGAAGGGGCTGGGGAGATGGAGTGCAGGTGGGAGGAGCTAGGGGTGCAGGTGGATGGAAGGGGCTGGGGCGATGGAGTGGGAGTGCAGGTGGGAGGAGCTAGGGGTGCAGGTGGATGGAAGGGGCTGGGGAGTTGGAGTTGGGGTGCAAGTCAAAGGGGGTAGGGGTGCAGGTGGGTGGGAAGGCTTGGGGCTGCAGGGGGATAGGATGGGGTGCAGGAGGGTGGCTTGGGTGGCAGGCAAGGGGGTGTCGTCTGCAAGCACAGCAGCTGGGGGGGGGAGGAACTCCTTTTCCCTTCCAGCTCCATCATGTCCAGGCAGAATCCGGACCCCGAGTGCTGGCTGCCATCAGCCACACAGCTCTCCGGGCAGCAGAACCAGGCAGAGGCGAGGACAAAGCTCTCCCAACTCCTCTCTCCTGCCTTCCTCGGCTTGGCCTTGTTGCTCAAAGTCTCCCTCCAGGTGAGCGGGCGATGAGTCCAAGCTCCTGCCAGGCTGAGGCAGGAGACTAGCTTCGGGCAAACTTATCTCCCAGCTCAGGGCCTGGTGCAATCGCGCCCGCCTCACCCTAATAGCTTCGGCTGCCAGTGAAAGTAGCCTTTTTGCGCATTGAGGATGAGCAGGCTTAAACCCAATAGTGCAATAAAGTTCCAGTATCTAGCGTTGCCACAGCAGCCAGATACTGCCATGCAGTAATAAAAAGTGAGAGTGATTTTGTTTGTCACTTTGGGAGTCTCAGACTGTTGGTTCGCTTTGAGGTGTTTACAGTGAAGACGAGGGCAAATGAAGTGATGCGAATACAGCCATCCAGATCATAGTGACAGCAAAACCAGTATAATTCAAACACAACCTCCTTAGCACAGGGACACGCAGGCATTACGAGCCGACTGTTCTATATTCCAATGTGATTTCAAAGCTTAAGTGGAAAAGTTAAAAACAAAACCCCACCAGCAGCAGGTGTTACGTTTGCCACCAGAGGGCGCCTTTAAAGTCCAATAAGTAAAACAAACTCACAAAGGCTCCCATATTAATTACAAGTTAGAAAGGAAGCCTCCGGAGTTCAAACAAAGTCTATCTTCCGAGAACGGATGTCTGATGCCAGTCTGTGGTAAAGCAATGACAGCTGGGCTCGTTTAGCTTCTCAACAAGAAGCCAGCTTTCTCCAGCATATTGTCAGTACACCAGCATGTGCTGTTAAAATAAACTCACCGGATTTTCAGCCTTTAGGTTTATTTTGATCGTGCTCAGGAACTTTGCTGAGTTCAGCCCTCTGGCACCAGACAGACAGATGAATGAACGTTGGCTTCTCAGGGCTGGTACTTCCTTACTCTGTCCTTATAGGCCCGCGCTATCTGGAGTTGGGGCCTCGAGGTGCTGCTGTAACAATAACTCACATGGTAGGCACTCCAACTCCCCAGAGCTTTCTTCATGAGGGCAATAAAGAGGACTATTGCCTCAGGTGCTTCATTGATGTCGGTTTTTAATGTATTTGATTGTTTTATTGTATTGTTAGCCGCCCCGAGATGCCGTGGGCATGAGGGGACGGCATAGAAATGCCAATAAATAAATAAATATCTAGGGCAACATCTCAGCTGCCTCCTTCAGGACTGCATACCTCCCAACTTTTCAAGCAGTCAGAGGAAAAAGCCCCACCCCTCAGCCAATTAGCCCCACCTTCCAATGAATAAGCCCTACCCCCTTGTGCACTTACATGTGCACGCACACGGTTCCCCACATTCCAAGGTCAGAAAGATAGAAGCGTTCCTGCTTGTCATTTCACTTAGTTTCTTGCTTCATTCTATCATCTCCTATTGTCCTCTCTCAAGTGCTTTTCCTAACCGGGAAAGTGGTGGTTGTGGCTTGAATACCGATCCTTTTGTCAATCTCTCTTGAAAGAGGGGCTTTGACCCCCTAAAAAAGGAACAGTGGGAATCAGCACCCAAAGAGGGACAGTCCCTCTGAAATAGGGACTCTTGGGATGTCTGAGACTGGGAAGAGGAAACAGAGTCCATTCTCTTAGTCATGCTCCAGTGCTGGCTCCTCCAGGGTCCAAAAAGAGGCAGCAAGTGACTATGGGGCTCGGTTTCCCACTTCTAATCTTGAAGGAGGCAGCTGAGGTACTCATCATTTTATTTATTTATTAAAATGTATACCCTTCCTTCCCACTAAGGCTCAGAGCAGCTTACAACATATAAAAACATCTTTTAAAAAAACCCTTAACCCTCCACCAACCCTTTCCCTAACCCTACCACCACCCAACCCCATCCCTGCCTGCCAAATGCCCAGCCAAACAGAAAGGTCTTACAGCACTTCTGGAAGATGAGCAGGCTTGGGCTTAGACAACTCTCCAAGGGGAGGGAAAGGAGTTCCATAATTGTGGGGCAGCCACTGAGAACACCTCTTGCATGGCCTTGTGGAAACTTCATGGGCAGATGGTACCTGCAAGAGGGTGATTCCAGCTGACCTCAGAGGCCGTGATGGGACAGGAGGGAAGAGACACTCTTTCAGATACTTGGGGCCCATTTAGGGCTTTATGGATCAAAACCATGACATGGCCCCAGATACGAGAGGCCTGAGGCAACAGCTCCCCTCATAAAAACAGTGATAGGGCCACCACAAGGCCTACTGACCATTTGAGTTTCTATTACAGCAGCACCTCCCACTCGGAGAGCAGTCAATGAGAGACCCACCCAGAGAGCGGGAAAGCACAGGACAGCAGCAGAGAGGGGAGTGACTTTTCCCCCTAGAACGGAGGGTGAGGATATGGTGGCCATACTTCCCCTTTAAAAGAGGACACTTATGAAAAATACATGTTGCAGGGCTGCATTGGTTCCAGTGCAGCCCTGCCCCATGTATTTTTCATAAGTGTTCTCTTTTATTTATCTTTCTACATGGGAATGTCCATGACTTTCCTCACAGCAGCACCCCATTTTTTCTAATAATAACAAAGTCCACGTGTCAGGTATCCGGTATAAAAAGCATTATATTTTTTGACCCTCTGTTTTTCAAATGTTGAACATTAGACTAGGTCTTTGAATGGTTATTTTTTAATGAACTGTCTTTAGAATGTCCTTTTAGCTGCAATCCTGGAGAAAGAAACAATCAAGTCTGTCTCTTAAAGAAATCAACATTTTTGTTGACCAGTCTCAAAATACGTGACTTCCTGGCAGGGCAGGAAAAGGCCTTGTTTGTTTGGAGTTTACTAATTGTTAATCCTATCTCCAATGATAGTTACCTGTTTACTATGTATTAACACATATTAGTTACCTGTTTACTATGTATTAACACATATAGTTTACTATGTACTTTGAGAAAAACCCTCCCTGTCAGCAGTCTTGACCTGATGTCATCTAAACTGATTCCAAGCATCTTTTTCTCTATAAGAAGAGAGAGGAAAGATGGATTTTTCAGAAAGCTTCTCTCACTTCTTTCATATGGCAGTATGGGACAAAGGACTGGGTAATATGAATATAAATGTATATTCTTAGATGCATTGAGCCAACAACCATAGCAATAATACTTAGAGCATATGTTATATTTTATAGATGTTAAGATCTTTGAACTTGTAATAAGAACAGTTCCTTGAACAGACATGTCTTTTAAGTCATGTATTTTTAACTGACACGGTTTCTTTTGTATTAGGTCTTTATTTGAACTTAAGTAAACTATTGCTTCATATTTTTATAATATTCTTAAGTTCTTAAGTAGCCTCATTTATAAATGAATGGTCTTTACTATACTTTGCTGAGCTGGCTGGCTTATTAACAAAGTGTAAACTGAGTTTCCACATATTGGAAAAGAGCGCCCTATATCCAGACCAGATCATGTCAGGCCTGGATCACTAAGTGCAAATTCCTTTTGAGGAAACTGAGGCACAATGCAACACACGGATTAACATTGAAATGAGTATCAGGGAAAAAAAGGTTAAACATTTAATATACCTACCAGAAATGAAAATGGTGGTTTGGGTAATAACCGATATCTGTTTACACTCTGGATATCTGTTTCAGTTATTCCATTTGGTTATTTTGGTTGTTCATTCATTGCAGTATTTTGATTACAATATTTTGGCTGTATTAGCTCTATTACACGTGCACAACTGTCCAAAAATGATGTAACAAAAGTACTAAAATGACCAAAGAATTGAAATAGCCAAAATGAGGTGGGAGGGGGGAGACAACGACTAGGACTGTATTTGTATTATCTGTATTTGTGGTTTAGTCATCATGTTTCTTTGCATTTTCATCTTTGTCCGTGTTCACTGCATTTTTCTGTTACCATCAATGTGAAAAAAACAGTGAACATGGGACCCTGCATAGGGGTTATTTTGGTGCAGAAGCACAGTGAAGCTCTGTCAGTTTGACAGGCCTATAAGGAAAGAAAAGTACAGTTAAAACTGCTGCTATGTCTGCTACCAATTTTAAAGGGAGACCACTGGTTTGGGGGAGGGGGGAGAACATGACTGGCTTGGTGGAGAGGTTGTTAGCTTGGGGAGGTAGAAATGGTGCATGGGTTTGGCTTGGAAGGGGTTGCTGGTTTGGGAGAAAGGGAATAGGGCATGGGACTAGGTTCAGGGGAAGTTGCTGGCTTGAGAAGGGGGAATGGGACATGTGGCTGGCTCAGGGGGTGTCACTTGCGGGGGGGGGGCATCGCTGGCTTGAAAATTCATCATTTCTCCCTGGCTTAGCTGGTCTCCACTGGGCTGGGGCTGGCTTCAGTGCTGGAAACTGCAGTTCTGAGACAGCAGCGACCCTGCATGTTGGGAGGGCTCTCTACAGACTCTCCAAGCAGGTGGCTAGGCTAAGTATCAGAGAGCAAATTGGTGCCAGGCTGGTTATGTACTGTAGCTTTTGGGGCCCAGTTTGAGACCTCAGATACTACATTTTCCAGGAAATTTTGGGTTCACTCAGAACCCAAATACATAGCCCTAGTATTTGTAATTTGAATCTGGAACCCCAAAGGGACCTTTTTGTATTTTGACAAAACCCTAATGCACAGCCCTAAAACAAAACCTAAATGGAACGTTCAAAAAACCAACAAGAGATATGCGAGCTCCCATTTAGCTTGCAGGCATTGTTCGAGTACTCAAGAGCGCTATCTAAAAACGTGAATAACACCTAATAATAAAGATAAATTTGTTTTATTTATCTAGCGTCCTACACCCCCCACACCCAAATGGTGCTTGGGTGGAGGGCCAGCCTTACCACAGGGCAACCTGAGGCGGCCACCCCGCTCTTTCGGAGAGCCCTGCAGTGGCCTCTGTTTTCACCAGGACAGGTTGTGGGGGCACCACTCCCTCTCAGTGGGACCCCAAATATGACCCCCTTCAGGGCACCACAGAAGCTGCCCCCAAGAGGGAGGGGCCACCAGGGCCCCACTTGCATGTTTCACATTAATACAATAAAACAACCCCAAATCCATTTAAAACCATTTTAAAGTGGAAGGTAAATGGGGGGTGGGGGTGGAATATACTAAGGGGAACCAGCAGTAGAGCCAATGCAACCTAGTGGATAAGGTGCTGGGGACCTCAGAGATCAGGGTTCAAATCCAGGCATAGTCAAACTTGCTTGGTGGTCACTGGCCAATCACTGTCTGTCCTCTCCCTTTAAAATACAACTGTGTGTATCCCTAGGTGTTTTTAGACAAGCACCTCCACACCCAATACCCACCCATCATGCATGTTACAGGGCCATATTGGTGCCCTATGCAGCCCTACAATATGCATGATGGGGGGAGGAGGCACTTGTCTAAAAACGCCCTATGTTCCCTTCCTTGTCCATCTAGACTGTAAGCCCCTTGGAGCAGGGGCCTGTCTCTAAATACAGCTGTTCAGTGTCAAGCATGTTGCTTGTGCTCTACTAATAAAAGGGAACAATTTGAGACAAATATCTGGCTGGAGCAAGTCCTGCCACAGTAAATAATAAACCCACTATCCATTTCAGCTCTAACACTTAAACGTCTCCCATTATAAACCAAATCAACCTTGGGCTAGCCTCTCTGGGGCCGCAGGGAATTGTGCACTGGTGTCAGATGGTCAGAGCGAGCTTGTGCTTTTGGGCTGATTTACCCCATTACAGTAAGCTGTGTAAGAGAGGCTAATTAATTAGGCTGTTTAAAGACTAAACTGTCCTACTGTTCTGGCTGATAATTAATTCATAATTAATGATGAATTAAGGCAATGGCAAATCACTGTCACTCTTCCGTCTGATTTCTCATTTTCTGCAAAGAGCTCTGGGCATGAAGGCAATGAAGCTTCCATGGCTGAGAATCTTACTAGATTGTCAGTAGCCAGGAGATTTGTGATTGACTCACCATGGCGATCAGGTGTGTTTTGCCCAAGGACAGAGCCAGATTGTGCCCTTTTTACTCCCTTGGGCTGCAATCCTGAGACCATTGGTGGAGTCCTGCAGACTCTAGCATGCTGACTCCAGTGTAAATGATTTGAGGATTACTGATGCTTGCAAGGCTGTACTGGGACCAATGCAGTCCTGCAACATGTATTTTTCATAAGTGTCCTCTTTTAAATGAGCGGGAACATTTACAAGTGACCCCATTGCATGAGAACAATTTGTGGAATAGCAGGCCCTGACAAGAGGGAGGAATGGGGTTACAATTGAACTGAGCCCCCTGGTAGTGGTGGTTGACTCCAGAGTTAGGGATGTGCAGTTCGGATGTTCGGCCTAAAAACTTAGTTCGGGTTCGTGGGTTCGGTCTGGCGGAGTTCAGACCTCCCAAACATTTGGCGGAGTTCGACAACACCGGGAGGCTTGGGGAGCTCCAGGGACCCCCAGGGGTGCCCATGGCAGGCCGTCAGAGACCCAGCAGCAGCAGAGACTGGGAAGGCTTGGCACCCCAACTTTCCCAGGCAGGCAGGCTTGGCGCTTGGCCCATGGTGCCAGGGCTGGCTGTCGGAGACCCAACAGCAGCAGAGACCAGGAGGGCTTGGCGCCTGGCACCCCGGGTTGCCCGGGCAGGCAGGCTCGGTGCTTGACCCCTGGGGGTGCCTGTGGTGCCAGGACTGGCTGTCTGAGACCCAGTGGTAGCAGCAGAGGCTAGGAAGGCTTGGGGCTTGGTGGCTGGCCAGGCACCCCTACTTGGTCAGGAATTGCAGGCTGCCAGGCATCAGTGGAGCAGCAGCAGACACTGGATTTCCCAGTAGCAGAACCCATGGTACAGTAGAGGCAGCAGTGGCAGCAGCAGCAGACAAGCAGCATGGCATGAGCAGCAAAAGGCAGGCTGAGACAGGGTTCGAGCTTGGCAACCAGGGCGGGCAGACAGGCAGCGTGGCATGAGAGGCAGTAGGGAAGCCAGGCTGGGATCTTGGCAAGGCACTCAGATAGGCTAGCAAAGACTGTGCAGCATGAGAGCTGTCTCTTATACACATCTAGATGTGTATAAGAGACAGCCCTAATAGCTTCGGCTGCCAGTGAAAGTAGCCTTTTTGCGCATTGAGGATGAGCAGGCTTAAACCCAATAGTGCAATAAAGTTCCAGTATCTAGNGCCAGGCTGGGATCTTGGCAAGGCACTCAGATAGGCTAGCAAAGACTGTGCAGCATGAGAGAGACCCAGTCAGATAGGCGGGCCGAGATTGTCTAGACAGAGGCCAGTTGGCAGGCTTACAGCTTCCCAATGCCACCCGGCGTCATGAGGTCAGTCAGATAGGCTGAGGCCATCTAGTGAGAGAGAGAGAGAGAGAGAGAGAGAGAGAGAGAGAGGGCAGGGCGGGCGCCAGGCACTGGGAGGAAGGGACAGCACCTCAGCAGCAGCAGCAGCAGCAGCCCAGATTGAGGAGGAGCCCCATCCAAAGACTGCCCCTGGTATGGGATGGTGTTTGCCACTGCACCATCAATCCATATCCAAGGGCAGCTCGGGGAATCCCAACAGTGAAAGGTTCACCTTGATGAAAAGCAACTGCTCCACCAACTTGGCCCCCAGTCTTGGCAGTGCGGCGAACAAATGTCCTCTGCCATAGAGAACACCCGCTCGCTGGGGACATTTGTTGGTGGGCAGGACAACAGACCCTTCGCAACTTTGGACAGGGCTGGCCACACGTCCCTCCGAGAGCTGTGTCGCCACCATGTTCTGCACCTCCCATCAACGCTGTCAGTGGTGCAGCAACAGAAGTCAGTTGAGGCCCAGAAGCATCAGAGCACCATGGAGGAGCTGGGGTGGGGGTAGGTGCCCACCGTCCACTTCACCATCGACCTGTGGTCAAGCAGAAATGCGCTACACACCTACCTGGAAGTGACAGTGCACTGGTGGCAGGACCCAGAGGCAGCATTTGGGAGTGGCAGGAGGGGTCCCGAAGCAGGGTATAGGTGTGCCCTGCTTCAGGTGGAAGTCACAGATGCTGCGGCCCCCACACGTCTGCGTCCCCACCCATCGAGGCAGCCCTGACCACCATGGTGAGGGGGTGGGTCACGCCAGGTGCACCCTTCACCAAGGGGTGCGTGGTGGCGCACAACACAGCCAACATACTGAGGGCAGTCCGCGAGGGGGCTTCACCAGCATCCCTTGCGCCACACACACCCTTCACCTGGTGGTCAGGGATGCTCTGGGCTTGGGGGAGAAGGGGATTGGGGCCGGCACCCTTAGTTCCCTGATCGAGCGGGGGAGGAAACTGGCCAGTTTCTTTAACCAGAGCGTGAAGGGCAGCGACCTCCTCCGGGCGAAGCAGGCAGAACAAGGCTCCCTAGTGCACCAGCTGGTGCAGGATGTGTCCACCAGGTGGAATTCCATGTTCCTGGTGCTTGAGTGGCTTCTCAAGTCCTGCATCAGGTTTAACTGGTGACAGACAGCGGGGCACCTCCAGAGTATGATGGGGAAGAATGGGAGATCGTAGCTCACAGGGTCTGTGTTCTGAGACCATTCCTGGCTATGATGGAGATCATAAGCTCCTTCACAGCCACCATCAGCCAGGTGACCCCTCTGGTCCAGAGTCTCCTCGTGAGGCTGGAGGAGATTCTCCAGGGGCAGGATTGTGGCCCTCAGGGCAAGAAACTGGCAGCTGAGGCGGTTGCCCTGGTGAGGCAGGTGAAGGCAGGGCTGAAGGCACGGTTTGATGAGCTCCGGCAGCGAGAGGAATATGCGTTGGCAACCATGCTGGACCCCAGGGTCAAGGGCAGCATAGCATGCCAGACACCGCTCTATGGCCACTGGAAGGGTGAGCTGGTGGAGAGGGTCTGGCAGGCAGAGCAGGCTCTGGAGAGTGCACGGCAGCAGCAGCAGGATGACTCAACTGGCTGCTGCTGCTACTAGTGCTGCTCCTCTCCCTGCTGCCATTGCCCGGGAATCAGCCCCTGCCTCTAGCATCTGGGGTGGGGTCCGATATTTGCCCACAGGACAGGCAGACAGGCATTATGGCATGAGAGACAGTAGGGAAGGCAGACTGAGGCAGGGTTTGAGCTTTGCCCACAGGGCAGGCAGACAGGCACTTTGTCATGAGCAGAAGGCAGGTTATAACACCCAAATCTATCTAATCTAATCTAAATAAATGAAACTATGCGGTAAATGTCTGGAAATGGGTGAAATAGGAGGAGGATGGCAGTGGATTGAGTGGAACACAAACTGCTGGGAGAGGGAGAGTTCTGAAAACACCTGCTGACAGAATCAGTGGTTAGCTCAGAATGAATTGGAAGTGGGGAGAGCAATTACTTTTATTAATTGTTAGTTGCATCAGTGGAGCACCGGCAGAGGCCTAGCCAGGGCTTGGTGGATGGCACCCCTACTTGGCCGGGCATTGCAGGCTGCCAGGCATCGATGGGGCAGTGGCAGAGGCCCGGCCAGGGCTTGGTGGCTCGCATGCCTCCTTGGCCGGGCGTTGCAGGCTGCCAGGCATCGGTGGAGCAGCGGCAGAGGCCCGGTCAGGACTTGGTGGCTCGCACCCCTACTTGGCCAGGTGTTGCAGGCTGCCAGGCATTAGTGGAGCAGCAGCAGAGGCCCGGCCAGGGCTTCGTGGCTGGCAGCCCTATTTGGCCGGGCATTGCAGACTTGCATTGTACTCGACCGAGCTCAAGAAGCAAAACCTGTGTGGGTTGTTGGAGTTTGGGATAGCACTTTTCATTTATGACTAAGAATTCATCTGAGTGGCTCCCTTGGCCTCTCCTTATTTGGTTGATGACCCTTTTTTTGATATCTGGAGGCAGGTACTTTCTGGGAAGTTGCAATCTATGGGATTCAATTTACCCTCTTTGACCTCTAAGAGTTTCCCTGTGGCATGTTCTGAAATCCGTCTCAGACTAAATGATATTTACTGTCAGCAGGATAGAGCAGAAATCTCTCTTTACCCCTCTCTGAGTCATTATCATGATTTGCTCCTGAAGGCTGTACCTCAATACCTTTTGCAAGGTACTTCATTCAGATGTATTTTTCTTTTTTTCTCAGCCTGACTTACTTCACTTCCAACTAGGGCTTTGGAGGGGCGGAAGGATGGTATTCCTTTCACCCTACGTATTTGCCCTTACGATCAGCTAGAGGCAGAGACGACAGGTAATGTTCTGTTTGAATGCCCTTTCTATCAGACTCTAAGAGTTAAATATTTGAATGCCCATCTAGAGAGATATCCTGGGCGTATGGGCTCTGAATTAACCAGATATTTCTAAAGGACTTATCCTCGCAATGTACTATAGATGTGTCTTCATTTTCTGGTCCAGGCCATTTTATTGAGAGAAAAAATTCTTAATTTTCCCCATAATACCTTGTGACAAGGTCAACTTCCAAACGCATGAGTTTAACACAGAAATTGGCTAGTCGCCAGATGCTCCGAGGTATATGTTGCTGAAAATAGGGTTTGGGTTTATCCTGCTTATAGTCTTCTTGTTAAATTTGCTTGGTTGTTTTAAAATGATTTACTCTAGGGTCTGGAACTCCTGGTGACTAGGAAAAGTTTTTATATTTTAGTCCGTTTCCTAATTTGTATTAGGTTAAGCTTTTTTTTTGTTGAAATTATGCTGTTTTGTATTTTGCTTTTGCGATGACCAATGGTCAAGCATAATAAAATTGAATTGACTGATTGAGAAGCTCTACTGCAAATTGGTCAAGCCTTGCCTGGTGGTGAATCACGTGACCACCCAGTAGCAGACATTGGATTTCCGGGGCACAGTACCCGTGGCACAGCAGAGGCAGAAGAAGTAGCAGCAGCAGCAGCAGCAGAGATTCGATTGCTGGGGCACAGTACCCAGGGTACAGCAGAGGCAGCAGCAGCACAAATTGGATTGTCAGTGCACAGAACCCATGGCACAGCAGAGGCAGCATTGGCAGAAGCAGCAGATCTTGGATTGCCTGGGCACAGAACCCATGGCAAAGCAGAGGCAGCAGAAGTGGACATTGGATTGCCAGGGCACAGAACCCATGGCACAGACAGCAGAGGCAGCATTGGCAGACATTGGATTGCCCGGGCACAGATCCCATAGCACAGACAGCAGAGGCAGCAGCAGCACACATTGGTTTTCCCGTGCACAGAACCCATGGCACAGCAGAGGCAGCAGAAGTGGACACTGGATTGCCAGGGCACAGAACCCATGGCACAGACAGCAGAAGAAGCATTGGCAGCAGCAGCAGACATTGGATTGCCTGGTAGCAGAACCCATGGCACAGCAGAGGAGGGCATTGGATTGCCAGGGCACAGAATCCATGGCACAGACAGCAGAGGCAGCATTGGCAGAAGCAGCAGACACTGGATTGCCCGGTAGCAGAACCCATGGCACAGACAGCAGAGGCTGAATTGGCAGCAGCAGCAGACATGGGATTGCGGGGACACAGAGCCCATGGCACAGACAGTAGAGGCAGAATTGGCAGCAGCAGCAGCAGCAGACATTGGATTGCCCAGGCACAGAACCCATGACACAGACAGCAGAGGCAGCATTGGCAGCAGCTGAAGACATTGGATTTCCCAGGCACAGAACCCATGAAACAACAGAGGCAGCAGAAGCGGACATTGGATTGCCCGGGCACAGAACCCATGGCACAGACCGCAGAGGCAGCAGCAGACATTTGATTTCCCAGTAGCAGAATCCATGGCACAGACAGCAGAGGCAGCATCGGCAGCAGCAGCAGACATTGAATTGCCGAGGCACAAAACCCGTGGCACGGCAGAGGTGGCATCAGCAACAGCAGCATAGATTGGATGACCAAGGCACAGAGCCAGTGGCACTGCAGAGGCAGCATCAGTAGTAGCAGCAGACATTGGATTGCCAGGACACAGAACCCGTGGAACAGCAGAGATGGCAGCAGTAGGATTTGCCTGTGTGCAGCACATATGGAGCCAGGATGGTAGGATTTGCCAGGGAAGAGCTCCCATACAGCAGCAGACGGCAGCAGCAGGATTGCGTGGGCACATTTTAATTTGCCAGGGCAGAGCACCCATGAACCAGCAGACAGCAGCAGCAGGATTACCAAGCCAGTGGAGCACATCACCTAGGGTTACCAGGGCAGGCAGACAGGCACCTTGGCATGAGAATCGGAAGGCAGACTGAGGCAAGGTTTGATCTTGGCAACCTGGGTGGACTGACAGGCAGCGTGGCATGAGCATCGAAAGGAAGACTGAGGCAGGGTTTGATCTTGGCAACCTGGGAGGGCAGACAGGCACTTTGGCATGAGCATTGGAAGGCAGACTGAGGCAGGGTTTGAGGTTAGCAACCTGGGTGGGCAGGCATGCAGGCAGCATGGTATGAGCATCGGAAGGCAGGCTGAGGCAGGCTTTGATCTTGGCAACCTGGGTAGGCAGACAGGCAGCGTGGCATGAGAGGCAGTAGGGAAGGCAGGGTGGGACCTTGGCAGGGGACTCAGATAGGCTGGCAAAGACTGTGCAGCCCGCGAGAGAGAGAGCCAGTCAGATAGGAGGGCCGAGATCATCTAGCCAGAGGCTGGCTGGCAGGCTTACAGCTTCCCAATGCCACCCAGCATCATGAGGTCAGTCAGATAGGCCGGCTGAGGTCATCTAGTGAGAGAGAAAGAGAGGCAGGGCAGGCACCGGGTATTGGGAGGGAGGGACAGCACCTCAGCAGCAGCAGCAGCACAGATTGAGGAGGAGCCCTGTCCCAAGACTGCCCCTGGCGTGGGATGGCATTTGCCACTGCACCATCAATCCATGTCCGGGGCAGCTCAGGGAATTCCAGCAGCAGAAGGTTGACCTTGATGAAAAGCAACTGCTCCACCAACTTGGCCCCCAGTCTCAGGTGGTGCAGCGAGCAAATGTCCCCCGTCATAGAGAACACACGCTCGTTGGGGACACTCGTTGGTGGGCAGGAAAACAGACCCTTGGCCGCTTTGGACAGGGCCAGTAACACATTGGTTTTGCCATCCCAGTAGGCCAAGGGATCGCTGTTGGGATCGATGCATGGCTCTTCCTCCAGGTAGCTCTCCACTGCTGCTGAGGCACTGTCATACTCCCTCGCATAGCTCTGCTTCGGCACCACCTCCACCACTGCCCTCAGCCACGCTGCCTGCCCTGGTGTGCACGGGCCCATGCTCGCCAGAGTGGCCTGCATATACGAGCTGCTGCTGCTCGCAATAGGGGTGCTGCTGCTGATGCTCAGCTTGCTGCTGGTGCTGCTACTGCTAGGGCTGGTGGCAGGGATAGGGGTGGCTTTTCCCACTCCCACCATCCCCAGGGGTGTCCTGCTGCTGCTGCCATGCACTCTCAAGAGCCCGCTCTACCTGCCGGACCCTCTCCACCAGCTCACCACCCTCACCAACTTAAAATGTGCCCATACAGAAGATTTTTTGCCCCCTCCTGCCTTCTGGCCCGCACCAGGTGAAACACCACTGACAGCACTGCTGGGAGGGGCAGAACATGGTGGCAACACAGCTCTCAGAGGGACAGCCATTGCCTCAGCACCAGACATCTCCTCCATAGAACTAGAATCTGCTTTGCTGTCCCCAATCTGAGATATGTCCCGTGAAGGGGAGTACTGGAACCCTGAGGTTGATCAACTGCCCATGCTGCTGCCACTCTCCCTGTGCTCCCTATAGCTTCTACTGCTGCTACTCTCCCTGCTGCCATTGCCCAGAGATTGGGCCCTGCCTCTAGTAGCCGGGGGAGGATCCACCAACCCTGGACTGCTGGGGATCACATCAATAATGGGGGACAATGGTGGCCCATGATGAACATCCGACCCAGAATCACCTGCACCTGCTCCTACAGCCGCAGCAGAGACAGCCGCAGCCACCTGGACTGCAGGCCTTCCAGTGCCCTGCGTGGCAGTGGACGACACTGGCAGGAGGTGCCGCCAAACCACACCCCGGCTAGTGCCACTGCTGGGGGCCTCTGAAGCCTGTCTGCCAAAATCAAGCCTGTGCAGTTTGGGGTGTGGTGATGGGCTCGGGCTGCTGCTGATGCCTGCTGCCACTCCACTGTCACGGACCCTGTCACCTCTGCCACGTGCCCCATTGCCTACCTAACGGGCAACAGACCGGCCTTTCCTGCTTCCCTTCTCCATTTCTCCCACAAAGGTTTTATATATTTTTTATTTATTTATTCAAATTTGTTATCTATATAGCTACACTAACTCTAACTGCTATTAACTATTCTAAAACCTACGGAACTAAATGGATTATCTAATATCTACAAAGGTCTAGTTCTACAAACACATTATAAAATATTAAAACTGATTCACTACACACTCTCTATCGCTATAACTAAGCTAACTCTTACAACTATCTATCTATAGTAACTATCTAATATATATATATATATATATATATATATATATATATATACACACACACACACACACACAGGGATGGGGGGAACACAGACAGCTCACAACAAACAACACAGGGAGGGGTACAAAACTGAAATGAAACCTAAATCAATCTAATCCTACTCTAAATAAATTCAAAAACAGGGGAAGGGAATCAGGAATGGAATATATTAGGGGTAGGACACCGGGGAGAATACCGGATTTACCGGTATCGGATCTCTCTGTTACCGGATTTACCGGTATCGGCATACCGGATTTTTAGCATTGGCCGCATTACCGGATTTTTAACATTGTGGTTATTATTGCAGCTATTGACTTCAGTGGCCGCAATGTAAAAAATCTGGTAAAGCGGACAATGTTAAAGATCCGGTATGCTGGTACAGGCAAATAACGGATTAAGCCGGTACACCCAAATGCCAGCAATATCGGTTCTCGGGAGAACTGGAATTCCCACCCCTAGAATACATACAAGGAGGAGGGAAGAATTCAGTGGAGGGGAGGGAAAAAGAACACAGGGAGGGGTAAAAAATAAAAACAACACCTAAATCTATGTAATCTAATCTAAATAAATGAAACAATGGAGGTAAATGTGTGGAAATGGGTGAAATAGGAGGAGGATGACAATGGATTGAGAGGAACACAAACTGCTGGGAGTGGGAGACTTCTGAAAATGCCTGCTGACAGGATCAGTGGCTAGCTCAGAACAACATGGAAGAGTGGGGAGGGCAATGACTTGCTGCGCCCGCCTTACCACAAGCCCCAATGGCTCCGTGCAGCCTAGTCCATGGCCAATCGCAGACTGCGAAGCCAGTGGTCTGAGGAAAAGAGGGATGGTGATTGGACAGGCTGGCTGCTAGTCCAAGCTTCTCCACCCCGCCTCAGCTGACCCCTCCCCCCCTCTCCTGGGCCTGTCAGCCAGGGTTTTTCCCGCTCGTATGCCACGCGAACTCATCCAAACATGGCTGAACTGTTCGGGGATTTTGGTGTTCGGTTTGGCCGTCCGAACTGGCTCAGTTTGGGCCGAACCCCAAACGTCCGAACCACGTTCGCACATCCCTAGTTGCTATGGGCAGACTGGAAGGCTCGCTGCCATGAATCAGCAGTTTCCTTCCAGGCCACATGGCTCTGGGATTACAGTTCTGTGGCTGCCATGTTGTGTGATGCAACCTTGGTGAGAGTCCTCATTTAGCCTAATTGATGCTACTCGGCTGACAGGGTTGGGAGGAGGAGGAGCCAACACCTTGGAGCAGAAAGGAGAGGGCAGCCAAATGTCACATTTTACGAGTCCTCAGGGTACACTTGGCTATCAGGGCACACATTGGATATCACTGCTATAAATATTCCCATTGGCATTTCATTGGAATGCCAGCCCTTTGGATAGCCGACCTCATTCCACTGCAAGAATGTTCCATCATAGATAGCCTAGAAAATTCAGGGATGAATCCCTAGCAAGGCTAAATGAGACTTTCACAGGCACAGGATCCAACATGGATGTATGACGTCTCCCACAGAAGTCACATCTGCATTGCCTAGGGATACTACCGCCCTCTGGGCTTTCATCCAGAGGGACTGGGCCACATCACTGGGGGCAGGGCAAAGGGGTGGTCATAACTCCACCTTGTCTTGTCGAGCATTGTGACATTACGCTCCATCAGGGGTGGGCCATGTTGGAAAAGGGGTGAGAAAGTTCCTATGGCCTTCAAACCCCTCTCCTTGGAGCAGTGGCTAGCTTGCCTGTGCCACCACATCAAGCTGCTCAAGGCCCCGCCACTCCCCACAAGAGGCCTCCCTATTTTCCCATCCCTTGCCCATCCTCCCAGCTTCCCAGTTGGTTTCTGGCCAGCATATAAGGCTTGCTGGTAGCACCAGGATGTTGGGTGGGACAACACATATCTCTCCTCTTGCTCCAACCTTCTTTCCCCCTTTCCCTGTTCCACCTCCCTTTTTCCTCTGGCTCCTTGGCTCTCAGGCTTAGCTATCTCTCCCTTTTTCCCTGTCTTATTCCCTTGGTTTTGGTCCTGCACTGCACCCTAAATCCCCACATCTACCTACATCCTGGATGTCCCTCATCCTGTTTCCTCCTCCTGGTCTTGCTCTTTAGCTTATTCCCTGTTCCCCCAGTCTCCCTTCTGCCTCAATCTTTGCTCTCCAGTACCCCTTCAGCCTTGTCCCTGCCTCCCTGGTTCCCCCTGACTTTTCTCTATAGCTGTAGCCCCTTTCCCATGGCTGTTCTTCTCCTTTTGGTCCTGTTTCCCCTCTGGCCTTGCTCCGCTACTCACTTCCTGATCCTGACCTCATCCTGAGCCACAATAGCCATATCTGCCCACATCCTGGATGCCCCAGAAATCCCTGGTCATGATTCCCTTTATAGGCCTGTCCCCTTTCTGAACTGGCCGCCCCCAAAATCCCTGATTTTCTTTGTGTTACCAGAGATGTCCCTGCATGACTTGGAGAAATTTGGACTCCCCCCAGATCGCAGAGACTGTGGGTTAAAGCCTGGAGAGATGCCAACCCCTTCTTTTGACGCAGTTGTAAAACTTGGCTGTTCCACCTGGTCTTTGGTGGGGAGGATGGTGGGTGGGGAGGGAGTGGGGTAGGGTGGGTGATCTGGAGTATTTTTACCTTCCCTTTTATGTGTTGTTTTAGTTGATAATGTTGTTTTATTTTGTTTTTATTGTAAGCTGCCCAGAGCTGCCTGTGGCAGGATGGGTGGGATAACAAGTTTTTTAAAATAAATAAATAAATACAAATAATACTGCTCAAAACCCCAGGCTGCGATCCACTGGCCCCACTGAAGCCTGCAATCATGGCCTCCATGTTTTGCCTGTGTAGTGACAAGCCAGTAGGTAAACAGGACAACAGCTGGATCACAGGCTGGAGGGAGGCAGAGCAGAGGGCAGGTTAGGTTGGAGCAGAAGGTCCAGAAGGTCAGGGCAAGGAGCACCAAACATACGTCAGCATCTGCGGATACCCCAAAATTTGAAGGCACATTGACCAGCCACCAGCAGTCATTTCCTGCCACCATTTTATCAGGGCTATTGCCAGGCTGGAGCCAAGTAAGCATCTAGGCTTGGCTCAGGGAGTGAATTTGCTGGATTTGGTCAGAGTGGGTTCTCTGGCTTAGGTGACAGGTGAGTCTTGTGCTTGGGGAGGCTCATACTTCCTGTCCCTAACATCCCTCCCTGCTTATCCAGTGCTCTCCATGGCCAATCGTAAACCTCAGTCATCTTCGCAGGGGGAGAGAAGATGCAGGGCAGGAAAACAGTCAGGGTTGCTCAACATGCCCAACTCACTCCAACCCAACCCAGTTGGATCCCATTGGGCTCAGATCAGGTTGCAGGGCTTTACATTAGAGATGATTGTTAATATATTATTTCAAATCACATAATTCCCTTTTGCAGAGGTTGCAAAGTTTGACACGCATGTTGCCATGGTGAACATTCTGTTTACAGCTGTCTTCCTTTCTTAGCTGGACAGTAACCAATAGGAAAGCAGGACTTCATTCCGAGCACTCCGTATGGATTCCATTGTGGCTCACTTCCATGAACTCCTTTCTTGAGTGTCATCAGCAAGCTTCTAGGATTGCAGTTCAGGGGGAAATTGCCTTGCAGAAGAAGGTTTACTATTTAGACTCGAGGTATGGATAGCAGGTCAATGTGATGTTTAATTAGCATAAAGGAAATATCATAAAGCTATATTCAGTTTAAAGCATGAATGATGATTTGGCTTGGAATTTTACAAGGGGGAAATAGATTCAGTTACCATTGTTCCTGAAAACAAACATCAGCAAAATCTGTGTTTAGGGTTGCCAGCTGTTGTGAAAATGACCCTGAGCCTGCCATTTTGGCCTATGGGAATCTCAGGGTCATTTCTGCAAGAGGTGGAACCCTCTCTATGATAGCAAGTCTCCCTTAAATAGTAAGTAAACTTAGGACAATCAAATTCTTTTCTGGCAACAGTGCCGTACTTTCAAAGAAACCTGGCTGGGATCCATAAACCATAACTTGCACTGAAAACCTAGGACTTCACTGGGGCTACTCTGGAATAAGTGGATTGTGAATCACAAGCCCAAGCACAACCAGTCAGGAATTAATCTACTCTATGATCTCTTAGTCTTATAAATGTCTATTTGGAAGCTGCTGCGCCTTCTTCAAAATAGTCCAACAAGTTTCTTTATCAATGTGCCAGTCGAAAATGGATTTAGATGGATAAACAACACACCTCTTGTGTCAAAGAACCTATGTAATCTGATACGGTCATTTCCTAGGCTTTAAATATTAAACATCTAAGCACCTCCACTTCAATAACCCATGTTTTTGGAAATAAGTAATGCAGCTGAATTAAACCTGAGCTGGGAGGATCACCAGGGAGAGGCAAAGCCTGTAGCTTGAGGCCCTGACAGGAAGTGTGCTGCTATAATAGGGACAGGGGCGCCACTGTATTGGGGCCCATCAGCGTTGCTGTATTGGGACCCATCACCACAGCCTGGTGCAACTGCAACCTCTGTCACTGAAACGGAAGAAAGTGACCCATTCCATTCTCTACACCAGGGTCCATTTCAACCTAGTTACGCCCTTCCAGAACCTAGGCCACTTTTACACGGATGCCACCCACCCACAAACACCCGGAAACACCCATCGGATGGATGGAAGGGCATCCGTGTAATTGTCCACGGGTGGGTGGGAGCGTGTGTACGACCCACCCGCCGACACCCGCCAACACCCATGGAGCAGCCAGGAGGGAGCCGGCGCCCTCCGTGGGTGGAGGTGGGTGTTCAACACCCAAGCATCTGTGTAAAAGTCGAAACACCCACGCGGAACGGACCAGCAGAGCCCCACTGCGCTGGCGCCATGGGGCACACCCCCGCCACCACGCAGACACACCCACAGGGCGGGGGGATGCCGGATGTCCAGCTGAGAGCCCGTAAAGGAGGGAGGAACCACTGCACATGTGTGTGGGCTCCCATGATGGCGAACAGGAAGGCCCACAAGAAGGCAATGGGAGCCAACGCCGCCCCACATGGGGGAAGGGGCCGGGTGAGCACAGGGACCCTGGGGTACCCGGGGGGGGGAGAAGCCCTGGCAAGGCAGTACAGGGGCGATGCACCCCAGGCAGAAGACACAAGGGGGGGGTAACAGACCACTGGCAGGAGGGGCAGCAGGGGGGAACGGATGGGGAAAAGCACCAGGAAGTAACATGGCACATGTACCTTGGCACAGGCAGGGGGGTCCGCACCAGCGGGCCCCCCAGTTGCTGACCCCTAGACCAGCACCTTCCAAGGGCACGACCTAAGTAGCAGCAGCGAGAGTGAGGTGAGCGCGAGGGCACAACCACCACCCCCCGGGAGGGAAGGGCTGTGCCCCGGGCCTGACTACTTGGCCTGGGGACACAGGGCAGGGAGCAGCTGCATAACCCAGTCCCCTGTCCCTCGCAGGACAGCTTCCAGACAACGAAGCACCACACCACTGGGACGACAGCCGAGGAGGGCCTCCCAGTTGAGCAAAAGGGATCCCCAGGGTGGGAGAGGGGAGAGGGGGGGCAGGACCCACGGGTGGGGGGGGGGGGCAGCAGGAGACGTAGTAACCTCTATCACACTAGCCCCAACAGGACATGACCACCACCACAGCGACGACATCCACAGGGCGGGTCTCATGCCGCCAAGCTGGTCAGCATCCCACATGCGGGTCCCAAAAGGACCTGGTCCAGGCAAGAGGTCAGGGACTTTGTACGTGTGTGTGGGGGGGGGTCTGAGAGGGTCCAGCATGACCTGGTGTGAAGCTACAAGACCAGACAGGTCTATGAAGTCATCGCCCAGGCGATGCAGCAGCAGGGGTACAATAAGGATGTAACCCAATGCATGCAGCAGGTGAAGGATTTGAGGTCCGGATATAAAAATATCAGGGACAATAATCTCAAGTCTGGCTGGGCCATGTGTGCAGTCAAGTTCCAGGAGTTGCTGGACAAGTTCCTCTGCATGGACAGGGACATTGTGGCCTCCCACACACATGGCAGCGCCTTCGCCAGGGGCAGGGCCAGCACCCAACCGCCCCTGACAGACCCCACAGAGCAAAGGGGGGGGAGGGTGCCCCTGGCGAGGCTGGCCATGAAGCGAGGGGACAGTCCCATCCCACAGGGGGAGGAGGCGCCCCGAGGATACGAGCGCTGGACCACCACACTCCGTGCACGCCCACAAGACCCACAGGCCATCCGGCCACAGGGACGGGGGGCACGCGCGGAGCATGTGGAGACCTGGGACAGCCCCCAGGAGACGGAGGAATAGGATCCAGGTATGATCGCCCCAGCGGGGTGGGGGTGGGGTGTTGGGGTTGGGATCGGCCCAGTCAGAGCTGCTGTTGCCGGGGGCCAGCAAACAGTAATGGTACCCCCTCCCATTGCAGCTCAAGCCAGCCTGGAGGTGCACGAGGTGGAGGTCACGGAGGAGGAGGATACGGGAGGCCAGGCAGCACCCCCACCACCTGGTGGGCCACCGTCCACGGCGGGGCTCATGGGCCATGGAGGGGCCAGGTGCAGAGGGGGGCAGAGGTACAGGGGGAGGCCACCCGGGGGCGAGCAACTGCAAGCAGCAGGGTCCAACAGGGGCAAGGTGGTGGGGGCAGGTGGGAGAGGCTAGTGGACCCACAGCAGCTCCCACGGAACACAGGATGGACCTGGGCCCCACCTGCAGCAATCTGCGACTGGGGGTGATCCCACAAGAGAGCAGGGCAGGGGGGTCCCAAAGGGGAGGACAGAGAGAGCAGTCACAATATGGGGGCCGCCCCACCTGGCACCACAGGACATGTGGTAGCGGGCAGCGGAGCACAGTGGCCAGGTGCACTAACGTTCTGTCCAACCTCCTGTTCACAGATCAGGCACCCGCTCACGTGAGGGGAGCAGCTGCCGGCAGTGTGGAGTGGAACCGGGAGATGCAGGCCAGGAACCGGTGCTGGAGGGAGGACCTCGGCAGGAAACAGCTGGCGGAATCACAACAGCTAGCCGAGGTGCACTCCTGCAAGCTCTCGCTCACCAGGGAGCTCATCAGAGGGGAGGGGGACAGGGACCGGGAGATCCTGGTTTCCATGATGGCCTGGTCCTGCACCGAGCACCTATGGGACAGGCGCCAGGCTGCCGCCCTCCAAGGCGAGCAGCGGCACGCCTGTGACAGGCTGGGGTCAGGCTGCACGGCTCATGGATCTTATGGGGGAGGCCATGGAGGCCCTGCGGCGTGACCCCCAGCGTGACAGGTCATGCCATGCCGCGGAAGGAGGACCAGCAGCTGCCCAACACCATGGCGGCTTCCCACTAGTGCCGGTGCCCCCCCCACACACCTTGGCCACCCGTGGTTCCCCCAGCAGCAACCCTATCCGGGCCTGGTTCAGGGAGTCCCCCTCCCTCACATGGGCCAGCCAGACCTGCTTGCAGGGCCACCCATTCAGCCTGCACCCCCCGTGGTTCCGCCCCCGCTGCCACCCTGACCCCTCCACCAGGAGGCGATGCCCCCACCCGAAGACCATGCACCCCAGGTTGAGCAACTGCCCATGGAGGCCGCTCCACCCCCACAGGTAAGCCGGAGAACTGCGTGAGGTGGGACCCTGGTAGGGAACACATTGTGGAACCCATGCTGCGCACATGTGGTACACGGGATGGGGAGTGACAGCTACTGCCAGGGGCTTGTGTACCTACAGTGCCTCAGTACGTGACTGGGCAGGTGCCGTGATACCATGAGCAGACCATCCTGGGGGGGCACCTTCAGGGAGTGCCCTACAGCTCATGCCTTGCTCGTGTGGGGAGGAGGGGACTCCTCGGACCCCTATGGGTCACCCAAGTGCCAGGGCACTGACAAGGGACAGAGGTGAGTGCACACGGTGATCCCTTAACCCATTCTTGCTCTTCCAAGCCAGTGGTGCGGCCAAGAGGGGGAGAGGCCGCCGCAGACGTTGAGCCTCACCCCCTTCCATTGTACATGTCCCCCCCAATAAAGATGTTGTACCTATACCTTGATGTTGCTTCCTCTGTCCAGGGACATGGGGGTGGGGAGTTGGGCGGCATGCAGGGGGGCACCAGCATGTCAAGGGCTCCGTGAACTCCCTGGCCCGCTGGCGGGGGTGGAGGCCTCATGCAATGGAGATGGCAGGATCAGGTGTGCACTGGACCTGCTCACACGACCTGGTTTTTCTTGGCCGATGGGCATGTGCGGGGCCAGCGCAACCCACGGCTGACAATGAGGGGAGGGCGATTGCTGCCAGGCAACCCACAGGAGCCGTTCCCTGGACCCAGTAGGCCAAACATGTAATGGAGGGCAAGATACAGGTAACGGGTAGGGCCCTGCAGTTTGGAAGGGGGTCCCAGGCCTACAGACATGGGTGTGGGTCCGGCGCTGGCTGGCGGTCAGCTGCCCGGGCAGCAATGCGGTGCCAGATGCCATTCCTGTTCTCAGAGCTGTGCAGGGCTGCCCCTCCCTGGGTACGTCGGTACAGGGGCACTGGCCCGGCCCAGGGCACTGGTGCAGGGACGCTGCAGAGCCCAGCAGGGCACAGCGTCAGACAGATGCCCGCCTCACCCATCGCATGAGCGATGCCCTCCTGAGGTTTGCTGCTCTCCACCGCCAAGCCCCCAGGAGGGCGGACTGCCGACTCTGCAGTCAGAGCAGGATAATCTGCCGGAGCAGCATGCGCAGCAGCAGGAGGTCCACGCCAAGGAGGTGCAGCAGCATGGCCCTGAGCCGTGCATCCTCGTCCCCCGGCAGCATGGTTCTGCTGCTTCCCACTCACACACTGCTGGCATGTGCCGTGAGCACGGTGCGCTCCACTGTCAGACCTGTGCCCACGCCCCACCCTCCCCTGGTGTCGCGGGAGCTCCTCTTTGTGCACCCAGCCTGGGATAGCTTTTCTCTGTGTGCTGCATGGTCCCATGCTATAGCCCCTCTGCCCCACGCCCAACTGGCCGCAGCGTGTCCCTTATGTACAGTGTAGGCCAGTGGGGGCTGGGCAGCGGTTGGTGCTGCACAGGGGGTGTGCTGGGGTGGCAAGCAGGTGCTGGGTCTGGCTGAGCATGCCCACGAGCGTGTCGGCTGCATGCCCGCCAGGGGGGATGTGACCAAACACACCCCTAGGTACCCCTGCCTCCGCAACCACACTGGCGTCCCCCCAGCCTGGGTCCACCTTTGCAAGTTGCAGCAGTGCCCACTGTGGATGCAGTGCCTGGCTCGGCTCCACGGCCTGGCGCAGTGCCTGGCCGTGGCCCCCTTTCTTATCTTGGCAACTGTGCAGCATACCTGCTGTCTTGTGTGTAGGTTGCAGCGCCCTGTCCACAGTGGGCCTGCCTATCTCTGGCATGCAAGGCCGTCTGTGGGCGAGGGTATGCGCTCAGTCTGTGCTTGTCCCATTTGCGGTATCCCTCCTTCTGCTGCCTGTTGCTTCCCCGGGGCGAGCCCCACTGCTGCCATGGCTGGCCCTTCTGCGGGGTCCTCAGCCAGAGATGTTGGGGAGGGGTGGTCTCCCTGTGCGGACATGCTGTTGGGGGCCCTCTGGCTGAGCCCCAATGTGCAGCTGTTGGTGGGTGACCCCCAGTTGGCGGGGGATGGCTTCCGGCTCCTGTCATGGTACGTGTGGACAAGGAGTTACCAGGTCAGGGCCCCGGCGTGCCAGGCCTGTTCCCTTGAGCTTGCCTTCGCCCCCCTGTGCCGGCCTCCTTGGGGGCACCCGCCCGCCGTTGTGGTGCCGTGGACCGCTCTGGAGGTCACGGCGGCTCACCTGCTGACGGAGCTACCCGGGTACGGCCTCACCTTGCTGTCTGGGGGCCCCCCTGTTGCTGCCCTGTACACCAGCAGCCTCCTGCATACACACGGCATCCCGTGTGCACCCTCGGACGTGGGGGCCCTCCTGTGGGACCTGGACTTGCTGTCCCCTGAGGTTGGTGGCCTGCTCTGGACCGGGGACCCCACCGCTGCAGAGCTTGCTGCCCTTTGATCGGTGAGGGACCTTCCAGCTGTACAGGCTGCGGCCGCAGGTGCAGATTGTCTCCTTCCGCGCTACCTGGTGGATGCTCATATGCGCACCCAAGGCTTCCAAAGGGGCCTGATCATCTCATCTGGGAGGGTCTGGTGCCAGGGTCACCGCCCCGGGAGTGCTCACCGGACCGTCCATGAGCAGCCCCTCACCGCCACCCGCTTGCTGCCACCCTGGTGCCCGGGACGGTGCATAGCCCCCCCCCCACCTCCAAGTAGGCTGTGTGCTGCCTTCTGCTTCACTGCTGGCTGCTGCCTGGAGTCCCTGAACCCCATTTCCCCCTCTGTGTGACCGCTGCCCCTTCCCGCTGGGGCCACCCAGGTGCCCTCACCTGCCCTGCGCGGGTGCTCCTGTGCCCTCCTGTTGTGCCTCTCGTGCCCAGACACAGGTGCCCCAGCACCCCCCTGCTCTTCCTCTCTGTGCTTGGGGGCCCGCTTTCCCCGGCACCAATAAAGGAATGCTGTTCTGTGATGTCCTGTCCTGCCTTGATTCTGTTGCTGCTGTGGCGGCTGGGTGCCCCTTCCCCTTTGGCAGCCCTCCTGTCCCCAACTGTGATGTTGTGTGCAGGGGATGTGCTTGGTGTTTACTGGGGGGCTCCAGGCCTGTGGGGTGGGCACCGGCTGTGAGGTGTGTGTTCCCTTGGCTGCCTCCCTGCTGGGTGCTGCTGCCTGGGGTTGCTCCTGGGTGGTATTGATGGTGGGCGGTCATCCAGGCACCCCCTGGCTGTGCCTGTGCATTGGTGTGGCCGTGCCCCTCCCCTCCCCTCTGCTGTTGCCCCCTGTTGGTGTGACCCATCATTGGTGGTGGTGATTGATGGGCGGTTGTACCATGGGTGCTGGGCAGCTGAGCGCGAGTAGGGGTTGTGCTGTCCCAGGGCTTTGGCCCCTCTGATCCCCCTTGGTGCAGGGGTCCGGGCTGTCTCCTGGGTGGTGGCACCCTGTGTGTGGGAGTTGTTCCGCTGGTGGTGTCGCTGTCACCGGCCCTCCCAGGTCCCGTAGGTGCGGGTGTTCCCCAATGTCCTGTCCCTTCTCTCCTGCAGCTACTATTGTGGTGCTGCTGGTGATCCTGCACCTTGGGGCTATGGTCCTGTAGCTGGAGCGGGCGGCCTGGGACATGCGGACAGTGGGGTGGCTGTTCGATGGCATCTGTGAGTGTGCTGCTGCTTTGCTGGGCCCTGTGCCTGTGTCCCTCCATGGGGGGGGTTCTGTTCCTGGGTGCCCATGGCCTGCTCTGATGGCTGTCTCCTCTTCCTCTGTCCCCTTCAGTGCAAGCCATGAGCATGGAGTGGACCCGGGAGCAGGGGGAGCTGGTGGAGCTCATCCTGGAGCGGCTGGACCGCGTGCAGGCTGAGCGCTGGCACTGGGCGCGGGGTCGCTTGCCATATTGATCGGGGTTCTGCCCCAGGCCTGCCTCTGCTGGCGTTGTTCCCCCTCCTTCTGTTGCCTCGTCCCCCTCCCTGCCCTGTTGTTCTTGCTTCGTTGCTGGTTCCCCGTCGTTTAATAAAGGCTTGTGTGTTCCTTTCCTGGTGTGTCGGTGTTGTGCTTTGCTGTAACCTCTCTCCTTGTGCGGGTGCCTTTGGGTGTGTGTGGGGGGTGTTGCCTGTGTTGTGTGGGTCCCTTCCCCCCCTTTCTTTGCCCCCCGTGGGCCCTTCCCTGTGTGCTTCTGCTGCCGGCTGTGTGTGTGCAACTCTGCTGTGGGTGTGTTGGGGAGGGGAGGCCTGGCACCGGGTGGTCTGGGCTCTGTGCCGGGGCTGTGTGGGGCCGACTCCTTTGTAGAGACTGTCATCCTCCCCTCTCTCTCCTGCCTGTGTGGGTCCTGGTGGCTAGGGGGGCAGGGCCGCGTTGTGCAGCTTCATTTGCCCTCAGTCGGCCACGTTGTGCCGTCGCTGTGCCGGGCGGGGCTTCCCCGTCGTTCCTGGTCCCAGCCGGCCGTGTACTTGCACGGGTGTTTGCCAGGTGTTTCCCGGGATGGGTGTTTGGGCGCTGGGTGTTTGCGGGCCCCTCCCCTTTCCTTCCCACAACCCCCCGCGGTGGTGTCTGTGTAAGTGTCTCCCTGCTCGGCGCTGCCAGGTGTTTGCTGGGTGTGATCACCCACCCATCCACACCCATCGGCGCTGCTGTGCTGTCCGTGTAAAAAAGGCCTTAGAAGTTTACCTCACAGAGGGCCTGATCAGATGAAGGGGACAGGAGAATGGAGTTTCCCCAAGGTTCTGCTTCACTGTCAGCAGGGCCAGACCAGAGTCCCAGAAGGCTTGGAGCCCAGGAAATCTCACCCAAAACTGATAGAAACCCTCCCCAGACTGAAGCCTGATTGACTCCGGCTTATGTTTTGTATGATGTCCAAGGATGAGTGGAGTGGTTTGGGGCTGGATCCTGACAAGACTGCTGTATTGGACATCCCTACTAGTTCTTCTTTTATCAGACTCATGTCCTTCTTACCTTTAACAATCAAAGACCTCAAGCACCTTGTCATTACATTTACCTCAGCATCCTCAAAAGCAAGCAAAAATGAAATGCCAGAGTGAAAAGAAATAAACTTCCTGGTTTTCACATATCCTTAACACAGCAAATCTTAAACATCTGCTGAAGAAGTACTGCCCAAGAAGCATAGGTTATGGAGGGCTTTAAGGAATGCAGCCTTTTCTCACAGACACGTATGCTTGCGTCCATGCAGACAGGCTTTCCACACCCTGGAGGCCGTAAGCGGAAGTAGCTCAAAATCATAACATGTGGAATTGCCCTTTGGCCATGTTCCAGTGAACCGATACTTAGGGGGGATTCAGACGTTCTGATTTGTGCGATTTTTTAAAAAAAACGAATGTTTCATGCCTGTCTGAACACTTAAATTCGATTAAATTGAGTCAATATCGCACTAAAGCAATGCGTGTTGAAAAGCTACTCAAACCTACCTTTTTGCTGTCCGTTTTCAATAAATCCGCACTTAACAGCAGTGTGAAAGCAACATCGTACTGGTTTTAACTAGTGTGTAATCTTTTCTGATGTGAATGCAACCGTGCTTCCAAGTGCGCTGTTTTACTCCTGCCCCTACCGGAAGCAGTGAGACCAGCTGGAGCCCTGTAGTTGCCTCGCTGGGTGCAGGCTGCAGCCAGCTTCTCCCCAAAAAAGTTCTTCCCCTCCATGTTTCCCCTCCATGCTTCTCCCCAAAAAAGTTCTTCCCTCCAAGGGACTTTCAATCATCTGCCTCTGCCTCTACCGTAGTGCTGCAGCAGTAGCAGCAGCGGGATACCGGAAAGAAACCAGGGAGAGAAGCAGCGCGCCTCACTATGCGAGGGGCTTCTTTCCAGCAGCCTCAGGCTCTCCCTCTTTACTCCCTGATTCTACAAAGTAGCAACCTTTGCTACAAAGGTTGTAGCAAAGGTTGTTGCAAAGTTTGCAAAGTTGCAGCAAAGGTTGTTGCAAAGTTGTAGCAAAGGTTGTAGCAAAGTTGTACTTTGCTACAAAGTAGCAACCTTCTGGCTCCCCACAGGCCACTTCCTGTAACTGAACCGCACTGAGCAGCCGGGTAAGCACGCACTACAAGAAGGTCTGAATGCATTATTTCGCTGTACTTAAAATCGGTATGGCATGCATGTGAATGCAACAGGACTTGTTAACAGCGAACTATTGAGAACCAGTTTTTAAAAATCCAGATAATTGCTGCACGTGTGAATTCGCCCTTAGAAGTAGTTGTACCTTACTCCACCTTAACTTCCAATTCGTTCACACAGGCAGAGACCTAAGTGGAAGTTATTCAGGAGAAGAGACATGCATACTGCTGAAAAATCAGGAGTACTCTTTGCTTCCTACTTTGAAGCAAGCATAGTTTGATCCAGTTACAGTAAATAATTTTATTTTTTTTAAAAGTAGCATTATTTGTCATGACAACTAGGGAAAGATTATGAAGTAACTACATTTGTTGCAGCTGCAGTCTGAACTGTAGCTAAGTGGAGTAGTTTGATTGAATGATTTTTGCTGGACTATATCCCAAGGGGACAATTCAGCAGGCCACGTACGCTGACCCTGGCACACGGCAGACAGTCGGAACACACGTGCAGCAAACCCACATGGGGCAACAGTGCAACCACGGTCCGTGTGACCCGCCCCGCGTGGCACCACTTGCGCATCTGAACACTCGCATTCTGGCTGTCTGCTGCATGCTGGGGTTGGCATACACAGCCTGCATGCTGGGGTCAGCATACATAGGTTGGCCTTATTGCAGCATAAGTCACCACATTATCCACACAAAACACCACTCTGGGTTCTAGTTCCACATCTTGCTTATTTACAACGCTCATTTAGACTTACACAAAGAAGCTTCACTTCTGCACATGCCCTTCAGTTGGGCTGCTCTTTCAAAGCGAGTCACTCCTGGCCTGTCCTCAAGGCCTTTGCCTACTAACTCTCTAGGCAGGTCTCAAATCTCAAACAGTAGCTAAGTGGAGTAGTTTGATTGAAACCTTGTCCCACACTGCTAGTCTTCTCCAGCTGAGCCCCCAGCTCAGCCTTATATCTCTGGTGCCCCTCAGCTGGCTTGCAGTTTCCTGCCAGGTCCCCCTAGGAACACTCAGGCCATGCTGATTGGCCCAGTTAACCCTTTAGGGTTTTTCAATATTGCCTGGCCAAGAAGAGAGGCACCCTTGCAAAGATTTACTGGCCTGTACTTTGGGCCCTGGTCCTGCAAGGATTTATCAGGGCTCATTACAGTCTTATTTCTAGGTTTATAAATAGTCTATAGAGCAAAGATTCCAAAACTGTGACCCCAAGTGGGAGCATGCCAGTTGGTGACGGGGTCATGATCCTGAGTCATCTTTGGTAGACTGCAAGTCTTTGTTATCATCTGGGGTCATGGGATCATACTTAAGTTTCAAACTGAGATCACGCAGGCAAAAAGTTTGGGAACCACTGCTGCAGAGTTGATAGGAAAGGCTGTGTAATGTTAATGGAAGTCTTGAGCCAAACCAGTTACTCCACTGGTGCCTAATTGGCTTGGGCCCTACATACCTAAAAGACCATCTCCTCCCCTACAGTCCATCACGATCCATCCAGGGGCACCCACTTGCAAGTTCCATTGCTCATAAAGCCCATAGGCAGAGACAGGTTCTCAATGGTTGCAGCACAGCTCCAAAACTCCTTTTTCCTGGGAGTTCACCAGAGCCCAAGACTAAGCATTTTCTGGAAACGGTGTATGGTCTGTTTATTTGGCCAGGCCTTTGGCAGGTGGAGATAAGGTTCAGGAAGTGGTTTAAATAGGAATTTTAGAAAATTTATATTCTATGGGGTTTGTTTTGGATAGTTTATGAATACCTATCTCTGTATGTTTTATGTTGACCACCCTGAGCCTTTGGGAAATAAAATCCAAATAAATCAATAAATAAGTGGTTTGTGGATCACAGCCTAAAAGTAATATTTTGGTAACAATCTTGTAGGGAGCTGATCTTGTCTTGGACTCATCCAAATTCCCATTCATTTGTATGGGAGTTGTGTTAAAAAAGGATGCAGGATTGCAACTAAAGAAATTGCAGTCATGGTTTAGAACGAGGTGGATGGGGGATACTGTTTCCCTCTCATGGGCCACTTTGCATATTAGCGCAAGTTCCACAGGCCTGATTGCGGCATAGAGATGCGCTCAGGATGAGGGAAGGAAGGTGATGATCCATATCATGATCTGTGCCATAATAACTCCATCCCCTATCCTTGATGAAGATGCTCTCATTTCTGCTCCCTTCCCCATAGCACACTTTTTAAGTGCTTGAGGGAAGGGGCTGAAAGATGAATTCATAGGCCACATTAAAGAATTAGAAAGGGGGGCCATATAAAAAAAAGTCATGGACTGGGGTTTGGTCCACAGGTTCTCTGTCCTTGAGTATCATAATCTCAATTGGCTGGCATTAGTAGGAACAGTTCTGTCCCCTTTGCAGCCTCTAGGAGGAGGAATAATCCTGATTCTCTGCTCAGGAGTGTGGTAATTTTGAGGAGTGCTATTTCTGGCCATAAGTTTTCTTTGTCAGTGGTGCTCTGAGACTGCCTGTCAGGGCAGTCCTCCAGCAAGATTGATCCTGGTGAGACAGCAGTTTATCAATGCGTTTGTCTGGCTCATCCCACTCCAAACATATTCTGAAATTCCCAGGACTGCATTGGCAGCAGCTGTGCAAGCCAAATAAAGCCTCTATTGTTCCAGTTTACGCTGCTTGCAGTTGCATGCAACTCCTGGCTGGCAGGGTGTTGCGTGTGTGAGAGAGCTACTTTGGCACCAACAAGGGGCAAATTATCGATTGCCATTTTGGATTTTCATTTACATTATTAATTATAATGCAATAACTGCAAATTACACACACACACGGTTATTTTTGTATTTGTTTGTGTATATGCCATGACCTATGGTCAAGCAGTCCAATAAAATCAAATTCAAATTTATTAATACGTGACCTTTGGTCATTGTCATACAAAATATACAGTTATACCCATACAAACAATACAAAAGCAAAATTTAATGTAACAAATATATATAAATAAACCCTACTAAAATAAGTTAATCTTTAGATAAAAATAACAATAAAAAGTCCCTATGCAAAATAGTAATGTAAGCAAGGGGACCACCTCTATTCCTTCCCTAGGTATTATAGCCTTCCTCAGTTTCCCCCACAGCTTTATAGTCCAAACTTTCCTCCTAAGTTCAAATGCTTGGAACAGGAATTTCATAACATTGGCCGTGGTCTCAGAACATTCATCGGACGGGGCCACTTGCATACAAAAAAACTCAGTCCCCCCCGGGTGTTTATGCAAAATGGGTTGGAGGAATCTGTTGCGCAAGGAATCGTACAGTCGGCAAGAAAACAAAATGTGCTGAGTTGACTCGGTACTTTGCTCATCGAATGGACATAGATGATCCCCATATGCTACTCCCTCATAACGCCCCTCTACAACTCTAGAGAGCAGGGCGTTGGACTGAGCACACATAAACAAAAACGTTTCCCTAAACAACACGGGCATACTAAGATAACCTGCCATAGAACCCATGGGTGGGGACCTGAAAATGTAGTCATACAAATGCCTGGACCCTCCTACCTCTGTCAGGTCCATCTGCCTCTCTAGGTCTCTTAGCCTCTGTGACACCAAGCTCCGGGCAGCTGCTGGGCTATAGGTGTCAAAGAAGGAGTCAGAAAATCCCATAGACGTCAGCTGAGTGCTCACTGCCTTTTTCCAGGTACTTGTAAACGTATCCTGAAAGATCAGCCATACCAGATGGTTCTGGGGTGCTGCCTTCTTTTTAAGCCAAAACAATAGCACCCGTTCCCAGGCAATTGTCGACCAGGCCTGCAGACCCAATTCTAGTCTTACCACTACTGCAGGGGTACTCCGCGGATGTCTTGTTAGAGTCCTCAAGAATCTAGATTGGATGCTAGGTAGTTACAAATATATATAAATAAACCCTACTAAAATAAGTTAATCTTTAGATAAAAATAACAATAAAAAGTCCCTACGCAAAATAGTAATGTAAGCAAGGGGACCACCTCTATTCCTTCCCTAGGTATTATAGCCTTCCTCAGTTTCCCCCACAGTTTCCCTCACCCTTTGCTAGGGGAGCCCAGACCTTTGCCCCATACAAAAATGAGGCCCTGGTCTTTGTTTCGAAAATCTGGACTGCCAAGTCCAGGTTCTTTCTCCCCCACCCTGAGAACATCCTTAAAATAGCCGTTGACTGACTCCTTGCTGCTACTTCTGACTTTCTAATGTGCTCTTCCCAGCTACCTTTGACACTGAAGTTCAGGCCCAGATATTTATAAGACTGCCTTTGCAAAAGGTATGAGGATCCCATAGGCCAATAATTTCCTAAGGTAGGCAATAAACTCAGGCGAGTCCCTCAGTCTATTCCAGCCTGCTATATTCCAAGTACAAATGGAAAAACTCTCCCTTCCCCTCTGCCTGAGTCATAGGTTATCCCTCTCTTGCTCCCCTATCAAACGGCAAACAACTTGGCTCAAAACCTCCTCTCCCCCAGAGGACAGATCGCTACTGCCCACTTGTTCTTCCACCTCGACCAGTAATACCTCCTGATCTTGCACGGCTTCCTCTACATCCCCTTCTCCCTGCCTGGGAGTCTTGAAACCTAGCAAGGGTGCTACCGGGTCCACCTGATCCCCTTTCTCTATCCCTGATGCCTCTAGAGATACACTACCCCCTGCCTCTGTTGTGGATCTATCCGAACCGCTCAGGTATTGGACAGGCTGTATACCTTCCAACTTCTCCTTGCTGAAAGTCTCTCCCACAAGGCACTCTTGTGGCTCTGTATCCCATACTGGGTTAGATACCTCTGGTGGAACCCTACCGCCTGCCTCTACAGGGTGTCCTCCAGTCCTGCCCAGAAGCTGAGCAGGCCATAGACCTTCCACCTCCCCTTTACTACTAACCTCACTCATAGAATACTCTTGTGGCGCTGAATTCAATGCTAAATTCTGAAGCCTGTTGCTGATAGGCCTATCAGTGGGCCGAAATCCAGTATCCGAACCCCTAGCTTCCCCACTATCCTTGGTCTGAGACTGGGGGCCTGATTTCCCCCCCCGCGAAGCCCCTGGGGGTTCCTAAACTTGCCCCTAGGGGGGTTCCATCCCTCCCTGACCCCCCTCACAGCCCTCCCTGGTTCCTGACCGAACTCAAGGCCGTCCCTGAGGTCATAGACCTCGCCTACCTGAACCCCCCATGAAAAAAGGATGGGAGTATGAAATAGGATATGGGGGATTAGTCCGGGATCCTGAAAATAGAGATTCAACTTTTGGCAGGGCCCTTGGGAAGGTAGCAAAAGAAAATGATCGATATGATCTGGGGAGATAGCATGGCCTAAAATGGAGGAAAGATGGTGAATAATATCCTCCCTATTTCTCCAATGGGGGGAAAAGCCCGACAGCAATGGTCTTACTAAAAATGAGAGGGCACCCCTCACCTTATTTATTTATTTATTTATTTTATAGATTTGTATCCCGCCCCCTCCTGCAATGCAGCTCGGGGCGGCTCACAATGCAGCTCGGGGCGGCTCACAACCTGACATGGGCTCCTAGCATGTTGTTTCCCATAGTCCCTCCCGCCCCTCCCCCCCTGTTCCTTGGGTGCTCTAACAAAAGATCGCTTCCCTTTCGATACTCCTACTTCACTGGCTTTAATATTAGCATGGCCCCTAAGGCCACTAAAGCACTCTCCTGGAGATAGCTGGGCCAAAGTCTCAGTCTGACATGCCACAGAGGCAAGTTTTTACTCCCCGGTTGAACCGTCCTACCACGTTCTTCCTTGGGCCCCTTAACTATCTCCATTATGGCCTTCAGTTGGCAAGAATGCAAAGCCAACTGTGCACTTATGCCCTCCAGCTGAGCCCCCAAGTTAGAAAAAACAGGTCCCGAGGGCTGGTCCACCATAGGCAGAGAACATTGCCTAAGGGGCCCCATACTAAGCGGACCCGTATTTGACTTATTGTTATTACAAGAGTTCGAATTACAGTCCAACTGAACAGGGACCTGGACTAAACGGTAATCGTCCGAAGGAGTCCAAGAAGTCGCCACTAACTCTGTATTTAGTGCTGGCGGTGATCTGGGAGGGTCCCCCGTTTCCTGCCCCTCTGATCTATCCAGTTCTCGGGAGTGCCCCAAAAAGTCCTCCAACGTAAGTTGCCTGGCCTGGGCCTGGGCCCATGTTTCCATACCTGGGTTCTTCTTACTGTCAGGAAGCGGCCCGGGGGGATCGCTGCGGCGGCGGCCCGGGCTGCTGGAGCTAGTCAGGGGGGTGGAGTCACATCACGGCCCAGGACGGAGGCGGGGCCCCGCCCCCCGCCGCACGCCGTCAGTCACTCCCAGCACGCCCTGCCGGGGGCGTGGGAGGAGGAGCCTCACTCTGGTTCAGGAAGTGAGGGAAAAGATAAATAGTGCCGGCGGGGCTTGGCGTCCCCGCCGGTAATCGATTTCGAGAGGCTGGCCCCTGGATCCCTTGAGCCTTGAGAGTGAGACAGAGAGACAGTGAGTGAGTGTGTGTAAGAGTGTGAGAGTCTGGTTCCCTTCCCTGGTCCTGCGAGAGCGTGGTGAGTGTGAGTTAACCCTAACTATCCCTTCAGGCAGATTGTTGTGTTGTGGTTTCCTGGGAGGTGGCAGTACCCACACGTGTAGTGTTCCCTTCGTGTATCCCTCTCTCCTTACCCCTACCATTTGGATTGAGAGCCCCTCCTTCCCCCCCTCTGATTATCCCTTACCCCTGCCTCCGGCACTCCCTTCCCTGGGCTCCCCCCACTCCCCCACCTGTGGGCACGGTTTCCTGGGCCCGAGTATTTCCCTGAGTACGTGGTTCCCTTGTGTATCCTTTCCCCTTCCCTTGGGGCAATTGGCTTGCTCACAGAGTCCCTATGATGAAAAGGGTTGCCTTCCATTAACGAGGGAAAGCCCACCCTACAACCTGAGGGACATTATTACCGGAGGGTTCCGCACTAGTGAGAGCAAGCCGCCCCATTCTCCCCTGCGTGAGTGTGGTGTTCCCCCTTTCCTGAGGTTTAGCCCTGAGACCTCCTCCCCTTTTCACCCCGTGCCTGCGACACTTACCCACACACACAGTCTGAAAATAACTCGCCAAGTTGCCATTTACCAGCATTCAAAGTGCTTTACAATCCTTATCTAATTCACTCTCACAACACTCCTGAGTTAGGTCATTATTATTTCCATTTTACAGAAGGGGAACTGAGGCCAAGAGACAGTGACTTGCCCAAGGCCATCCAGTGTGTTCATGGCTAAAATGGGAACTGTCCCATGGTTCCACCCCCATGCTCAAGTTCATACCCTCATTTCTCTACAAGTGATCCTTTGTGCTCAAGGGTAAGGGCCAGATCCAGGGTTCCAATTCAGGAACTAGAAAGGGCCCAGATAAAAAGACTGCCTCACATCATATTTGGCTTCTGGGGTGGGGGTTCCCTGTCCTTGACTTGGATGCATGTGGCTCTTTACATAATGAACAAAAGGCCTTCCCTCCCAAAAGAAGACTGGAAACAGCCTGATAGCATCAGAACCAGGGTTTTAAAACCATGGGGAGACGGAGAGGTCATGTCCCCTGCCTCTGTGTCTGGGGCTCAAGAGAGAGTCTCCCCCCACCCCTTAGTACCAAGCTCCTGTGTTCTCTGTGGAAGCTGTACAGACCCCACTGCAGGGATCATTGGGGGATGAAATACGGAGGAGCTGTCCCTAGGGTCACCATGCTTTTGGGTTTGACCCACAGAACAGTTTTGCCACGTCATCTCTGGGGTCTGGATGAAGCCCCTATTTCCCTGCATTCTCCCAAGTACGGAGGTGGGGCTTTGTCAGAAAGGAGAAGGGGTGAAGACCCACCCCCTTTCTGACATGGCATCACCTCCTAAGAAGCGCTGGGATGTCACAATTATGGCCATGTTGGAAAGGGCTGGGGGAGTCCTTTTGTTCCTCCCCCTTTCAATGTGGCACTGGCAGTCTTTCCAGGTCACAATGTTTGGGGCGATAGCAACCCTCGCTGCCCTCCCTCACTTTGGGTTGATCAGAAGGGTTTGTGGGGTGGAGGAAAAGGAAGGCAATGACTTTGATCACGTGAAAGAGGAACACCTCCATTTAAACTCATGGAAAGCTTCGAACAGCAGAGAGGTTCTTGGAAGTGGGTTCAGAGGGCTTCTGAGACGGCTTCCTGAGAACTATTTAGATGTTGCTGACTATAAAGTGTTCTCCTACCCTACGAAAGGAAAAAACAATCTGCTGCTGCTCCTAGCTCCCCATTTCAACTTTATAGTGCATTGATTTGGCATGGCTATAATCCACTGAGCTGAGCTTGCCTGTACTGGATGTACAGCCGGTGTGCATTAAGTGGAATTAAGCATTGGCAAAGAGAAAAGAATGTGCACTCTTTTTTTCTGTCTGCTGGGCTTCTTTCTAAACCACTTTAGGGATCCCATATGAATTTAATCAAATCTTTGCAACTAACAAGCTCCTGGGTATTTGGAGGGTTTGTATTTCCTGAAAGTTCTATACAGAAAATGTAAGATGTGTATGAACTACATGTTAGAACATAGGTAGTGTCATATTGGGTCAGATCAAAGGTCCAACCACCACAGCATCATGTGTCCAACAGTGCCCAACTTTGGATGCTTCAGTACAAGCACACCAGGTCATAATGGAGTGATCCATTTCCTGCTATTCACTCCTGGCCTGCAATAATCAAAGTTCTCATCAGTCAGTTTGACTAATAGCCATTTATGGACCCTGGCTCTAAAAATGTATCTAATCTTTTTTCTTTCTTTTTTTAACCCCAGTAAAGCTATTGGCCTTCACAACATCCTCTGGCAATGAGTTCCACAGATTAACCATACAAAAATATACCTATATCTGGAAAAGGCACCCTAAAACCACCTTAACTGACTGTGTTCCTCCATAGGAACCCATGCCTTTGTGTCCTGGCCCCTCCTCCAGCCCCTTCCCCTGCTTTTAGTGTGCTGGAGCTCTGCAGACATCTGTCCTGGATGCTCTTGGGACATCAGCACATCAAAAGCAAGGAGACTGGCCCTCCTGAAGCTGCTGTCCTCCCTCCAGTCCCCCTCCACACAACCATAGCTGGCCATGTCTGCTCTGCAGCCAGCCAGCCCTGGCTTGCCCCCTCTTACATGCCCCTGCCTCCCTCTCCCTTCCCCCACCCAACCCCAAGTTGAGCAGGAAAGCTCACAGCACTGAAAGGCACTGTGTGCTTTTGCACAGGCCCCTCAGCTCGGGTGCACCTCAGCTGTTTCAAATCTCAGCACGCCCAAGCTGAGGGGCCTGCGCAAAACGCAGTGGTTTTCAGCGCTGTGTGCTTTTGCACAGGTGTAGAAAGTCCCCTCTCTCACATCAGTGAATTGGTGGTGGTGTGGCAGTGGCCGGTGCGAGGGAGGGGGCAGCTGCCATTGCTCACTGCCAATTTGGCCTTCAGTGGTAGCGTGACAAGTGCACCAAGGCACTTGGTGGATCGACGGCCCGGTGGCTCTGGGAAGAAACTTCCCCTGGTCTCCAGGCAAAACCTGGAGAGGCGACAAACCCTAACCTGAATATTTGTGTGTAGGAATTAATATATAAATTATCTTTGAAGATATGAAATATCATCTTGGTTTCAGCTCTAGTTCCTAGCCATGATCTACTGCAAGACTCAAAAACAAGGCGGCAAATAAATTACCCCATTTTGTTTTTTAAAAAACCCAAAACTGATTTATTTATTTTTAAAAACCCAATCTCCTAATTTTGGAAGAAGTGGGGCAGGGGGCACTGATTCATTTTTTTTATTTAAAAAAAACAAAACATTTTATATTCCTATTGTCACTCTTACTGCCCATCTTTGTGCAGCTTTTAATCACTCTGGTTGCATTCACACACAGAGGCCTAAGCAAGGCAAGCAACCTGGAGTGCAGCCTGCGTGGGCTGCCTTCCTCTGTGGAGAAAACATTGTGTGACACTAACAATGCTAGTACATGCACAACAACCCCATGCTGGTGGAGTTGCTGTGAATAGGTTTCCTAGGGCCCACAAGCCCCCTTCATGCAATCTTGGACACATGAGGGAAGGTAGCATGGCTGGGCTCTGTTCCCTCCTCTGGCTGAAAACAGTTTCTTGGAATGTGCTAGAACACTAGACCCAAACGCTTGAGGCTTTGAAATTCAGTCCTAAATTGAGATGCTTACAGGTGGCAGTTTATTATAGGTTGTTACAGTGGTGGCGCTGGAGAAAGGCTGGTACAGGGTATGGAGAGTGGATGGGTTGTTCACCTTAGCTTTGGGAATGATGTATTCCTGCAGGGCCGGCGTTAGACTTTGCAGGGCCCAAGGCAAAAATAAAATGTGGAGTCCCCATGGCCCTTCCCTTCAGAGCCCCACCCCTTTAACAATAAGCAGGTTCATGTAAGAAGTGTTATAGGTTTTCACACACACTCGTCATGTGCACACACAAGCTCTCTCTCTTTCACAGACACACACCTCTGGCAGGGAGGCATTCAGGGGTCAGTGATTTACTAAAAGTGAGAGGAAGGTGGGCTGGGCCCCACAGGAAGCAGCCACCTTGGAGGCTGAGAGTCACGGGTGGGGAGAGGACCCCATACAAATAAATAGTCCATCCTGGGGCCTCAGGGGTGCTGGACATGAGGCTACCAAGACTGACTTCCCTCTGGCCACGGGGCCAGGACCATGTTCCCTGCTGGTCCTACTTAAGGCCAGTCCTGTATCCCTGTCCTCTCCCTTGTCTCTTCTAGACAGTGCCGGGGCCTGTCTCTAATGAATTTTGTTCAGTGCCAGGTAGATTGCTGGTTCTGTAAATAATTAATGAAGTTCAACTCCTTCTTTGCTACTTCTCCCTCTCACCGCTTGCATTCAGCACAAGCCCCATATCTTTTACCTTCAAGGATCTTCATAGCCTTGTTCCTGCCCCTGTCTTTCTGCATTTGTTTCCCAGCCACTACAGTCCCACCTGGGAGCTTTGTTCCCCTCCAATATAGGGTTGCCACCTATGCATATTTTTCCAGGACACTTATGAAAAATACATGTTGCAGGGCCTGCAGTAGCACCTATGGCACCAATGCAGGCCCTGCAACATGCATTTTTCATGAGTGGCCTGGAAAAATATACATAGGTGGCAACCCTACTCCGACACCACCCTTGCCGGATGCTGCCCCTTCTTTGCCCCTTCTCCCATGCTGCCCCATATGCCTGGAATAGGGTTGTTACCTATGCGCATTTTTAAGGAACACATGCAAAATACATGTTGCAGGTGCAACATGCATTTTGCATAAGTGTTCCTTAAAAATGGGCATAGGTGACAAGCCTAGCCTGGAATTCCCTGAACACATATGATCTGCTCCCTCTCTTCCGGAAACCTACCTCTTCTGTCAGGTTTTCCCTAACTCCTCATCCCCACAGACTTCTCACTGAGGCTTCCTCTACTGCCTGTCATTCTGGGTTCCCTTCACCCTGTAACTGAGGCAAGCCTGGGCACCTGCAAAAATACAACCCTGTCTCACCCTATTTTTCCCTCTCTTGTTTCCCCTCTCTAGTCTCTCCTAGATTAACTGTAACCAAGCTAAGTACAGGTACCTGCAACATCTCAACTTTATGACTGCTAGGGTTGCCCATATATGCCCATTTTTAGAGGACGCTTATGAGAAATACAGGTTGTAATGGCTCCAATGCTTGTGGCCTTGGTCAGTGATCTATGCCTGGAGATTGACAAATGAAACTGTGCCCTGTTAATCTTGTGGGACCTTTCAGTGGCTTTTGATACAGTTGATCATGAGGTGCTGTTGACACATCTACGGGACCTGGCAGGGGTGCATGGGACTGCTCTGACTTTGCAAGATCCCATTCATGGCTAGATGAAGTTTGATGGAGGCTGGTGTCATGGAGAAACATAGGGTCATACACGTGTGATACTGGCCTACATGTAAACTACAAGCCTAGTAAATATGTAAAGGAAAAGGTGCAACATGTATGTAATGTTACAATTGAGAACTGTAAAACCCAAATAAGGACTGTGACACTGACCAAACTCCAGGAAGTAGGGACAGTTAAAAGACTGTGTATTGGCAACCCTTGCCAGACCGAACCTTATGGAGATGCAAATGGATCTTCATGTCTGCCTGGGTTGGCTACGTGAGGAAAGACACAGGCTCATGAGTGGGAAAGCTGAGACAAAGAGACCATGAAAGGTACTTAAGCAAGGGCCATTAAGCCAGCTTCGCTATCGCTTGGTCAGAGCCATCTTGAGCACTCTCATCTGCATCCTGCATCTTGCCAGCAAGCAAGCCTGGAAGACATGGACTGAGAGGCATGATTTTGCTTTCTAGCAACTCTAAGACTGAAGACCCAGTCACTTACATCAAGGACTGAGAAGAACTTATGGACCTTTGTAGGGTAAGATGCTTATTTAGGAACTCAACCAGTATAGGTTAGGAATGCATTATATTTACCTTTGATTTCTAGTAACCACTCTGTATCAACAATCTTGCTTATGTAATCAATAAACTTACTTCTTATCTTTATGAAGTAGTGTCTGTGTCTAACATTGGAACACAAGTGAGCAACAAGAGTTCTCAAGCTCTTGCAAACCCAGAGCTTAAAGAGTCTGTAAACCCTGCTGCTACTGCAGCAAGAAAATAATGACCAACAGAAAGGGGGTGCTTTCTGGCCATTATGTTTAAAATAAGGCTGAGGGCACTTCAGCTTTATTCCTGTAACATAGATGGTCATAAGCTTCAGGGAAATGCTTGACCCATAAGCTACTCCTACCATTTCTAAACTGGGCAAAATATGAAAAGAAAAGAAAAATTAAAGACAAATCCAATACAAACATTTTTCCTGCATTTACAAATGTAACTTCCTGTTGCCATGGCTGGGGACCTCTCTTTGCAGCACTGACCTTCTTCTGGCAGTTCAGCACAGCCCCAGTACAGTAGCCAATAAGAGAGCAGCCTTTCATGCTCAACATTCCATTCAGTTCATAATGAGCAGTGCACACATGGAGACCATTTGCATATCTCTAACACGCTTGCTCTAACGCCACTGATCTATTTGTGACAGAGGCCATTTTTAAATGAGCACAGCTGTGGGGCAGGTCAGCGTCTGCGGAGTGGGATGGCTGTGGAGTGTCCATGCACATGGAGTGAGTGGGGAGGGGTTCAAACGGGTAGCTCCCGGGGTGAGTACCCTGGCAGCCACCTTGCACTCCCTCTACCACGGACCATGGGAGTGGGAAAAGCACGCCGGACTGGCCTCCAAAATAGACATGTCCTCAGGCTCCCCAGCACTCCTGGCCAGTTCCTGTACCTTGCAAAGGCTGATTTCCGACCTACTGTGCCTCTGAAGGGCAGACCACTCAGCCAACATCATCCATGCGTTTATCACCTCTCGGCTAGGCTACTGTAACACGCTCTATGTGGGGCTACCTATGGTGACGGCTCGGAAGCTGCAGCGGGTGCAGAATGCGGCGGCCCTGGCTCTTAGTGGGACTGGGCCGCCGGGAGCACATTACACCAGTGCTCTGGTCTCTGCACCGGTTGTTACCAATATCTTCCGGGCTTGATTCAAAGTGTTGGTTTTGACCTATAAAGTCTTACACAGTCTGGGCCCTGTCTACTTGCGAGATCGCCTCACTCCCCGCATCCTAGACTAGCCCCTGCGGTCGTCCGGGGGCGCCACACTGGAGGTCCCCCCGGGTTTTCCGGGGGGCCACACAGAATAGGGTGCTCTCAGTGGCCGCGCTGCACCTTTGGAACTCTCTCCCAGTGGGGGCCCATTTGGCCCTGGACCTCCCAGCTTTTCGAAGGAGTTGTAAGACCTGGCTCTTCCGTCAGGCATTTGGCAAGGGAGAGGGGTGGGATGGGGTTGTTTTTTCTTTATTGATGTTATATTTTATGATATTTTATTGTGTTCATCTTTTATGTTGTTAGCCACCCCTGGTTGCCTGTGGTAAGAGGGGTGGGGTATACATTTTAAAAATAAAATAAATAAATAAATAAAAAATAAATAAAACATGGCTGCCACCATTCATATGGGCTAGGGGTGGGTGCCACGGTACATGAAGTGAGTTTCCAGTTCTTATCCTTAACATTACATACATGTTTAAGTTTTAGCTTTACATATTTGTTAGACCTATAGTCTATAACAAATATGTCTCTAACAACCTAAAAGTATCTCTTTGTGACAGTGGGTGCCTATCCCCATGCACCATTCTGCCTGCCCCAGTAGAGAACACTCTGGCTTTTTTGACAGTGCTCCAGGAGTGGTCATGGGTCACAGAAGCACGCAACTCCCACACCACCTTCAGACAGGCACGTGGGTGGGTGGGGGATGGGTGGACTCGCATGGTAGCATCTTGTCTAACAACAGCCAGAGAGACACAGCCTTCATTAACTCTAGCGGGATGTCACCTTCCAAAAAGTTTTCAGTAAACAGGCCAGTTTCACTTCAAGCCCCATCTGCAAATTATAATTAAAAAACGTGATCAGCGGATGCCAAGACAATGCAAATAGTCTTATTTCGTTTGAGAACTTCGCACCGGCTGGTGAGTCAAGTCTGCTTTATTGCCGTCATAAAGCCACATGACGCTGAGGGCTTAATTCAAGTGTGTTTTATAGCATATTGTTTTCTTTTTATTGTTCTCCTGTAGGCATAGAATGCCACCTGAGGTTTACAAAAATTGGTACACTGCAGAAGACCAAATCTTCAGCTGGTGTGTTGCCACAGCTCCCTTCCCTTGCTACTAGGCTGAATTAATGCCAGCTAAAAAATTAGGCCCCATTCAGCATTGTGTTCAGTACTCCATTTAGTTTATGCCCGTGGTACTTTTCTCATCTGTGTCTTTCTGCTTGTCTGAGGCCCCTCACCACCACACATACTTACACCTTGCTCCCTCTGTCTTACTCTCCCCCTTCACACCCTTCCTATTGCTCCCTCCTCTGCATTTTGTCCCTCTCCCTTCCTTCTCCTTGTTCTCCGACTCACTCTCCCCATTGCCACATTATTTGGAGATACCTAGCTCCACTCTGACTAGTTGTTTGCCAACTGTGCTCCTTCGTGCCCTCCCCAAATACCTTCCATACCCACAGCAGAACCATTGGTTTGTGCTGCTCGTGCTTGCCCGACTGAAGCCTGAGCCTATGATCTCCAAAGTAGAGAGACTGCAGAGGGATGAAATCCCGATATCTGATGTAGTATTATCTTGTGTTCATTTTATTCTCTCCAGGGAGGATTTTTTCCTGGAGGACGGACAAGCTGCTATGCCCACGTGCTTGGTAAGCTACTACGCTCTGCACTGTCTGCAGAAGACTGGGACATCAAGAGGATACTCTCAAGTAACTGTTTAGATTCTTGTTGTCAGTTTGCACTACTGCCCGTGTGTTGTTAGTACATCTTAATTAGGCAAACATGCTCACCTCCATCCCATTTTAGCTTGCAAGGTATTAGAAATAGCTCAGGCTATTGATGTTCATTTCATGTTTGTGTGTTGCATTCACAACTAGACAAATAAAGGCCCAGGTGAAGAGAAAGAAGAACAGAGAGGAACAATCTTCCTCAGCCTTTGTACATAAAGGCTTTGTTTAAATGTGATAGGAGGGGTAGAGATTAGTTACCACCACCCTCCATGCTTTTATCTACAGAGAATGGGACCATATCAGCAGGGGTGGGGTAAAGAGGCTATCATGCGCCGTTCGGATATATCCCCACTCCTTGTAAAGCATCATGATATTCCATAGGGATGAGGAAATGTCAAAAAGGGGTTGGTAGAGTCCCTGTGTCTTGGATTTGGCTGCTCCCTGCTGCCCCCAGAAGCCCTGATTTTTCTGCGTTACTAGGGCACCCCTGGCTGACCTGGAGAAACCAGTGATCCACTGGAGACTCTAGGTCAAAACCTGCACCCTCTGTGTAAAACCCAGAAAGGTGGCAAGCCTAGTAGCGATAACACATAGCATCTCATAGCACAGGGAGTATGGAGTGACCTACAAGTATTCAGACATAACGTGTGTGAAACAGTGACAAGTTACTAGCTTTAGTAGTACATGCTACTACTGCTTTAAGGCAGAGGTTTCCAGACAGCGGGCCAGGAGGACCTCAAGTGGGGTTGTGCCATATGTGAATGGAATCAAGAATAATGATATTTGATCTACTTTGCATGTCTTTGGGTGTAAAGAGACTGATGCGGAGGCTGCCTGCCCCCAAGCTGCTCTGGGGGTACACCCCTGCATTTACCCACTCGCAGCCCCACCTTGGCCTGGTTTTACATGGACATGGCTATTTCCCCAGCCCTCAGTCTGCCCATGTAGTGCTCCACCTCCCCTGCACCATAGAGGTGCGGACAGATCGCCTGACACTCTAGGTTAGTACCAGCTGGTGTTTGGCCATATGGAAACAGAACTGCAGCCTGGGTCTGCTGCACAGGTCTCCTGCTCTGCTTTGGGCCATTAACCTGGTTTTGGGCAGCCTGCTCTGCAGAAGGTTCTCTGGGATGTTCTGGAGCACTGCAAGCAGATCCTGTGCCCAAACCAGGTGCTTATGGCAATGGGTATTTTCAGATGTGACAAGATCACAGTGAACCACAGTGAATACCCACCTGTGGTCACTGTGCCCTGCACGTCTGTTCGGCAGCCGCCAGATGTTCGCCACACTGAATACCCACATGGGGTCAATTTCAACCACGCTTCCCGGGCTCCCAGTGGGGAAATCCGCAGAAGCGTGGTGAAAGTGATTCCAGGTGAGCATCAATAAAAAGTAACATCTGGTCGGCTATCACGACCCGGAATTCCCGGCGGGATTCCGGGCCGTGGTGAACTCGGCCAGACGCTGTGGCGGCATTGGCCTCACCGCCCGCCCGTCTCGCCAGAGGGCGGGCAGCGAGGCAGCGTGGAGGGGGCGGGGCCGTGCGGCCGCACGTTGCACTGCGCAGCCCCGCCCCCTCCCTGATTCCCCGCCGGGATCCCCGGCACGTCTGTTTGCCGTGCCTGGGTGATCCCAGCGGGGAATCTCTGGGTTGTTTTCGAGACGGGGCGAAGCCGCCCCGTCACGTCTGAAAACACCCAATGATAGTGGTGAAGTGAGCTCTTGTCAAGGGTACTGAGTAGGGAAGCATCCCCAGCACCAATCGATTGACTGCCCCCACCCCTCTCTTGGAGCATTTAGATGTGACAATGTAATTCTTAGTTCTTGGAAAGAACAGAGACTCAGGGAGTATTAGCTACTAAGTTCATGGAATTCTGACACCCCTGAAAATGAGGGGATTTACCATAAGCAAGAATTCAGATGAGGCAAAGCTTCATGCCACATACATGTACCACACACACATGTAGTAGTGTGCGACAGTCAGTACCACCACACAGTACTTCATGTACTTTTAGGGCAGTGATTCCCAAAGTTTTGCCTGTGACCCCATTTAAACACTTAAATATAATTCTATGACCCCAGCCAGCAATAAAAGGTGCTTTTAGATGGACAGCTGTCCCAGTACCGGCTGTGCCAGCCCACTTCACCCTGGGCTGGCTGGTCCATTTAAAAGCACCCCACCAGATGTGGAAGTGGAGCACGCATAATGGATCTGGAGGGGTGCTTTTAATTCTCATTTATGGTAAATCCCTTCATTTTCAGGTCTCTCAAAATCCCATGAACTTAGTGGTGAATACTCCCTGGGTCTCTGTTCTTTCCAAGAACTAAGAATTACATTGTCACATCTAAATGCTCCAAGAAAGGGGCAGCGGCAGTCAATCTATTGGTGCTGGGGGTGCTGCCCTGGTCAGTATCCCTAACAAGAGCTCACTTCACCACCGTCACTGCCATAAGCACCTGGGTTTGGGCACAGGCCCCTGCTGCCAACACCAGAATATGCGCATAGCACAGAGATGAATTGTGCTCATCTGTACATGTACTGGGGCCAGTTATGGCAGCAGAAGTGGGCACTTGCACAATAGCACAGGGGCAGAAAGCTCGTCTATGCATGTGCCCATTCCTAGGCACTATGGCAGTGGTGCAGGAAGGGCAGAGCCATTTAGATGACGCATCCTCACAGGACATGCACAGGGAGGAGAGGTTGGGGCTGAAACACACAACAATCAGGCTCCATTTGCTGAGGAGGGAATGGGGACCCAGGAGCATGCCTTATTGAGCATGCTCCATTGGGGTGGCAGATCTGGCTGCTCCAATGGAGCATGGTCAGTAAAGACATGGGGAGGAGCTAGAGGTGGGGCTGCACTGAGCCAGACCTGATTCTTATGAAGGAAGGAACCTGGTCAGATTGCCCTTGAGGTGCTGATTTGGAGAGCCAAAACTGCCAGTGAGCAGCTATTCTGACCAGTTCAGAGGCTGTTGTAGAACACAGAGGGTTATAACTCCATCCAGTCCCTGTAGCTTCCTCCATGTTATTCCATCCCCTCTACCTGACCCTTATTTGTCATTCCACACTTACTCCCCTTCTCTTTACAGCCCATTAAAACATATTGGCCATTTTTAAACAAGCACAGCTGGGGAGGGGTTTGTGTGCTCTTAAGTGGGATGGCCATGGCTGGGGAGGGATTCAAACAGGCCAGGGATGCATATGCCCCCTCTACCCACACGCATTTTAGCCTTCCCCCACATGGAGCAGTCTGGATTTTTCTCTGACACACTGTGGGTGGCCATGGGTGTATGGGTCACTGGAGTGCACACCTCCCACCCCAGTGCCACCTTCAGACGGGCCTTTGGATGCATGAGAGATGGGTGGATGCATGTGGTTGCATCTAGTTTAAAAAACAGTCATTGTTATTCACTTATCTCTATTTTTGCCAATAGGTATTTGTCTTTCCTCCCATTGTTTTCAGTGGGCATTCCATATCATTCATTTTAGTATGTCCCAGGATTCTAGCTTCTAGTTGCCCGTAGTTTGCAAATATTGAAATGTCTGCTTGAACTGTACCTTAACTAAGGTACCCCCCACCCCAATTTGGAGTTCTGCTGGATTTGGGGACAGACCCATACTGCTGCTCCCCAACCTGCTGCCAAGTTGCCAATCAGGCCTGCCCTTGTAGGCAAGCAGCCCTCGTGTTAAACCTTTAGGTGTCACTTTGGAACAGGGTATGTAAAAGAGAGGGAGAAGGAAGGGAATGTTCTGTATTCATAGAGGAAATGGATGCAAGAAAAGGAGAGCCAGGATGGAAGGGGCTGGGCTGCAGCGAGGGATTAGAAATGCAGCACCATCAGTGTGGTTCAGTAGCTAAACTTTAAGTTTATTACACGGTTTCTTAAAGTATTCTGCCCCATTCCTTCTCCCAGGTGAACTCTATCATTCATGCCCTCCTCTCTCCCAGCTGCAGCTGAGGAGCTGGTGTGAATGGGAAAACCATTTAGGCTCTTTCACTCATCCCAAGACTGAGGTTCACCGTCACCGAGGCTTTCTGCACAGTTGGTCAATTATAAGGCCTGCTCTTTCATGATGGATTCTCTGTGTATACTGAGAGCTTAACTCACCCTGTAGCATTCCTCAGTGAGGGAATATGTAAGGGTTCCCTCTTGTGTGCATTCTCTGATGTATATTGAGTACCCCAACTTCTCCTGAAGCTTTCTTCACACTCTTATTACGTACAGGGTTTCTTTCTGGGCATTTTCAGACAAGACACTCTCCGCTCACTACCCCCTCACTATATATGTTGCAGTGTTGCCCTATAACATGTATTGTGGATTGGAGGAGAGAGTCTTGTCTGAAGACACCCGTTGTGCAAATTCTTATTTTTAAAATCGCAATCTTTAAAAAAAGTGAAGCAAGTCACACATACATAATGTCCCCTTATCTAAAACAGACTTGATCCTTTGACCTGCTGATTTTTCTTTCTAGACCTACAGGAGAAACTGCTGGCTTCCCTTTTTGACTTGCTCACAGAGCTTTTCATTTTGCTTACTATTGCATGCCACCAACAATGTGTAGGTTTTTTTTTTAACATGTATTCACTGTGTTGTAAAAAAAAATTTATTATGTATTCCACAGTAAAAAGTGTGAAATTTTAACAATAGTCCTACCCAGTGACCCACCAACCTAAAGTCCACCAGGTGCCACTAGTAAGGAGTAAGATACCACATGGTAGCTACTACATAGAACATACCACAAACTTGAAATCATCATCATGTCTGAACAAGAGCCAGGTATCTATTGGCTCAATAAATGGTCCAAACCTCTGTAATCAGAATAAGTTGCAGTTGCAGAACCAGAGTTTCTCTTTACCTCGTTTCCCAAACTCCTCCTACTTGGAGTTTTCCCCCAATGTGTACCCTTAACTGCTGCTGGAGCCCCTACCCAAGTCCTCACAAAACAGGTTCTGGGCTGGAGCAGCGCGAGGATGGTGGGATGGACAGACAGTCAAACAAGTGATCAAAAGTAAGGAGTGGGTCAGGAAGGCAATGAGAGCAGGTTGAGGGGAGAGGGAGAAATAGCCTGGCAGCAGGGTGTAAGCCAGGTGGTGAGTGAGTGGATTAAGCAGGGTGGGGAATATTGGCTCAGAAGGGAGGAGTGGGGAGCAGGATGGTGAGAGAATTGGACAAATATGCTGGGGGGGGGGGGGGAAGAGGAGAAGTTGGAAGCGAGCTGGCCAGGTGGGTGTGGATCCCTGATTCTCCCTATGTTCCCTTTTCTCTCCTAGACAGGGACTTGTCTCTAAGGATTGTTCAATGCCATGTACATTGTTGGCACTATAGAAACACTTCATAATCCTAAATGGGGAGGAAAAGAGCTTGTGGGGGGGCTGAAGTAAGTCCTTTCAGGGGGCAGGCTAGGCAGAAGCAAACATCTGTGCCTTTGAGGGCTGAGGGGCTAGTGAACCAATAGGGAAGAAGAAAAGGCTGGGCCTGAAAGCACAGAGAAGACTCAGGAGTACTATGCCCTCAGGCCTGCCTGCCTTGGCAAGACGAGCCACACCAGGCAGAAGGTACAAGGGCTCAGAAGAAGCCATAGCCTCCTGTTTCTTTTACCAGATGGAAGATTAGATGCATGAAAATAAGGGGAAGAGTTACCTTGGGAGGATACTTGTCTCAGAGCCCTAATAAGGGGGCTTGCCTTCAGCCAGAGAGATTGTTTGTTATAACCAGTCCTTGGCATGTTGGAACTCTGCACTTTTCATTGGTGTGGTGAAATAAACAGCACCGGTGAAGGAGAACCAGAGCATTGTTGCTGTTTGGGTGATGGATCCTGAAGAAGAAAACAAAACCCACGTGTGGGAAGGCCTAGTAGTCTGTGTGTGAAATGCAATAGGTTGCCTAGAGGGGGAGGGGAAATTTGGCTTAGCATGGGCCATGGACCTCCTGCATCTTTTACTATGGCCCTGGATTGTGGTACCAAAAGCAAGTTGAACTTATATGTAATCAGTTCTTGTCCTTCATGAATCTATCTATCTATCTATATAACATTAGTACACAAGAGCAATTAGCACATTGATTTTTTCTAAAATGTCATCCAATCCTTTCTGATGATTCCAACTACTGACTTAAAATGAGAAAACATGGGTTACTTGGGCTATAGACTCCTTGATCTCGCATAATTCCAGCTTAATGGAGATGAACTGCCTTTATATCATTCCTATGGCCATTTTTCCCTGTACGTAAGCTCCCAATTATGGCAGTATCTCTGTAATTGGTTGCTGCAGTAGCTAATCATGTGGCAAAATAATCTCATGACAAAGCAAGGAGGAGTGTGCTGTGCTCTATCAAGTTATGAAGACAAATAAAATGCGCCCTTTTTTAAAAGCCCTGTATAGATCAGAATTTAAATGCTCCTTTCAGTTTCATCTCCCAATTCCCTCACTTGTAAGAAGTGTTGGGCCGTGGAATAAGTTGCCCAGGGAGGTTGTGGAATCTCATTCCTTGGATGTTTTGAAAACCCAGCTGGAGAAGCATCAGTTTATGATGGCTAGCCTGTCTTGGAGCAGAGAGTTGGACAAGATGGCTGTTGAAATTCCAGCCATACAGTAGTCTGTGGAGCACATGCTTTACATGTACAAAGGTCCCAAGTTCAAGCTCTGGCATCACCAATTCAGGATCTCTAGTAGCATGCCTGGGTGAGGCATCTGCTGGGGATCCTGGCGAGTCTCAGGTAGCATGCCTGGAACAGAGGTCTCTCACCCAGAGACCCTGGTGAGCTGTATTTGAAACCCTACTGTTGTGACAATACTGGGGCTAAGATGGACCATTGGTCTGATGCAGTTAGGCAGCTCCTTATATTCTATTATTCCTGTTTTTACTCCATTGTATCACAATAACTAATCATTGCCCTCTTTCTTCCCCCCGTTTGGTGTTTTCATTCTTCAGAGCAAAACATAATAAGAACAGTCTATGAAACACTGGTTCTACATTAGTACAAATAAGAATTCATCTGGCTACTGACCTCCCCTAAGTTTTTGCTTACCTCAGGCTATGAATATTTATTTTATTATTTATAAAAACTTGATACCCCTCCCCTCCTGACACAGCAGCTCGGGGTATCAAGTTTTTAGCATTTGGAACATCCAGGGCTAGTGCTGTGCTAATAAGATGTAGCACAACACTAGCAATTATTGAAGTGAAAGCACCAAAAAGCAGCCAATGTTGGAAGAGGAAAATGTATGGACATGTAACTATGTTCCCGGAGGTGTAATTCGGATAGGATTCTCTGTCCTGGATCTCTGTTCCAGAGCAATAGCAATCCCAAGTGAGGGGCAGTTCTGGCCTCAAGCCCTAATAGATCATTGTTGGCAGCCACAATGAGTGGGGATGCACGTGTAGTGCATGTGCCACATGGCCATCTTACCCTGCTCAATATGGCTTTTGGTGGCCCTGAGATAAGGGAACGAAGGAACAAAGTAGCCAAGCAAGCACGTGAAGGCCCCAGATTATGCATGTCCTCCAGTCATTCACCTTCCCAGCTCCTTTCACCCCTCCCTCTCCAGTGCAGAGAGAAGTTGAGGAAAGGAACACGGCAGTCTAGTGAGATACTGATGGTCCCTTGCTGCACAGAGCTGCAACTGCCCCTTCCTTCAACGCCCCACCCCCTCCATTGCAGTGGGGCAGTCACACCAAGAGGTAGCTAGTTGGCTTATTTGGTCTGGAGAGCTATGTGCTATATAAGGTCCCTCATGAGAGACTCTTGAGAAAATTAAAAAGTCATGTGATAGGAGGTAGTGTCTTACTATGGATCAGAAACTGGTTGAAAGATAGAAAGCAAAGGGTAGGACTAAATGATCAGTTTTCACAATGGAGAGATGGAAAAAGTGGTGTGCCTCAGGGATCTGTATTGGGACCGGTGCTGTTTAATGTATTCATTAATGATTTGGAAAAGGGTGTTAAGAGTGA
>QEPC01005247.1:577788-594234 GCA_003113815.1 Sphenodon punctatus
ATTCCAGTTCCAGGCGGAGAGAGGCCGGACTGACCAGCCGCTGCACCACCCGGAAAAGCTCAGCTGAACGTGACTTTGCGGAACCTTCTTTGCTGCCCGCACCGCCACAGCATAAGATTTTAAACTAGCGTTATGTCGCAATCGGTTGGCTTCAGCATGACTTTGGCGCCACCGTTGCTCCAACCGCTGTCCTTCCCACTTCATCCAGTGCAGGTCCTCTCTAAATCAAGGGGACCCATGTCGTCGGCATTCCGAAACTGGACGCCCGGGAGCCGTTCGGTCAGTGGCCTCAGTCAACAAGTTGTTCCAGAAGACAATGAGGTCATCAAGCGAACGGTCATCGAGATCAGGAGGTAATTCCCCATGGGCATTCTGGAACCTCTTTTGTTCCATAAGTCTCCAGGGGTGGACCAACTGAACTGATCCTCCAGGGGCAGACATGTGCCAGGAAATCGGTCTGGAGGAGATAATGATCCGTCCATGACAAGGGTGTAATTGATAGTAAGCCTAGCACCAGATATTTTACCTTGGAGGTAAAGCCATTTCATGTGGCCAATCCTACTTGGGGATTAATTAACTCACTGCTGATCCATGTTGAGAAATCGAGGCAGACAACTTTTACCCAGGGTTAGTGTGAGGTAATCTACCCTGCGGTAAAAAGTTACCACATACTAACATTTTGTGTGGCCGCAAGTAAGTGCTTTGTTTGTGGATCTCAGCCAACAGCTTTAGCAAGTGAGGGTCAGCCAGGTCCCATGCCAACAAGGGCTTTAGTAGGGAGGATGGAGTAAGTGGCTTGTGGATAGTGGCCAATGGCCTTAGTGGGGGAGAACTACCCCTTTGCCAAGCCACACACGGGAGATCTCTCCCTTAGAGCAGTCCCCCACCCCTGCCCTACATCCCACCCCCCACTCGACAAGTCATACAAAGGGAGATTTTCATCAGTGGATTTTCCCCCAGCTCTGCTCCATGCCTCCCTGCCCCCTTGACAAGCCACGCAAGGGAGAGCTTTCTAGCAGAGCAACCACCTCCTCTTTGCCCTACACAGATCTCCCTTGACAAGCTAGGCAAGAGAGAGACTTCCATCAAAACAACCTAGGGTTGCCAGATCATAAATTTCACAAATAGGAGTCAGGACAGAACTGAGGGGCACAAAGCATGGGTGTAATTATAGCGAGGGACCTCTCCCACACAACATTTCCACCCCCATGCAGGTGCAGGGTCATTTTGGACGAGGCTTATGTGGGTCAAAAGGGTCCAGTAACCTACACAAATTTTAGCTCAAAATTATGTCATTGTGAATAAGTCCATTATATTCCAGAGAGCCGCGATGTTGAGAATAAGGGATGCCCGTTTTGTGTAAGGCTGTGAAATAAGGGATACACCCATAAAAAAAGGGGGGGGGGCACACACTTGGCAACACTAGATTAGCCCCATGATCTCATCTCGTCCCTACTCCCACCCCCTTTGACAAGCCATGCAAGGGGGAGATCTCCATCAAAACAGCGCCCCCATCCCTGCCCTACACATACCCTCCCACCTTTGGTAAGCCATACAAGGCAGAGATTTCCCTCAGAGGAGCCCCCTACACCCCCTGCCGTGGCCCTCCCCCTACTCGTGTCTGAGCTGCGCTGCTGGCTGGACCGCGGGTACCTCAACAAACCCCCTCCCCGGTCAGGCGGGCTGGAAGGCCGGTAACTCCTCCTTTCTCCTGTGGTGGCGGCGCTGCTGCTACTCTCTGCCTCGCTCCCCCCCTCCCGGCCGGGCTGGCTGAGCGCCGCTGCCCCCCTTGCGGATGTGAAATTTCACGGCGCTACCGCAGCCGCCATTTTGAGAGAGAGAGCGAGGCAGCGAGAAGCCCTGGCGCCCGCTCTGCTCCCCATAGAGGAGGCGGCGGAGGAGCAGCAGCGAGCCGGGCGCGGGCGAGAGGGGCGGCCCGCAGGCCGGGATCAGGGCCCCAGGCTTCCCGCGGCGCTGGGGGGGCCTCCCGGACCCGCCGCACCGGGGACACCCAGCAAGGGGAGCGGGAAGCGCAGCCGCCTCCTGCACCGGGCCCTGACTCCTGCTCTGCCGTTCTCTCGGCTCTTCAGTCCAGCCCGCGGGAAAGAAGTCGCTGCTGCTGCCGCCGCCGGCTGGTCCCTCCCTTCCCGCCCCCTTCCCCCGACCGGGTGCCGCCGCCGAGATTGGGCGAATAGCTAGTAAATACGTGCGCGTCTCGCTGCCTCCTCCGGCCGCCCGCTCCCTGCCCGCCGGAGCCCAGCCTTCACCGCAGCCCCCCGAGCCTGGTGTGCAGGCCCCTCCGCTGCCCAGGCCCCTCCACCCGTCCCCTCCTAACACAGGCCCACAGAGCCCCACAGGAAAGGCCCAGGCCGCGGAGCCCGAGCCCGACATGAACCACCACCAGCAGCAGCAGCACCAGAAGCCCGGGGAGCAGCAGCTGAGCGAGCCCGAGGACATGGAGATGGAAGGTAAAGTGCGCCTCAAATTCCTTTTCTAGGCGCCCCAATAAACGAGCTCCAGCGGGGCCTGCTCCCCGCGGCTCCCCCCCAACACGCCCCCTAGGAAGCAAGCAGCCCCCCAACGTTCCCGAGACAGTAAACGGGGATTGCCTGCTGGGCGCTATGGGGCAGGGGAGAGCGCCCTGCAAATAGGGGTTCCGGCTCCGCGCGACTGGGGGCTTTTTCCCTTAGATGTAATTAATGGGTGAGCATGGGCCTGGAAGGAGGCGTGTGTGGGGCTTTGTAGGAGAGCCCTGTAATTCGGGGGTGCAAGCTTCCAGGAGGGAAAGTGTGTGGGGTTCCTCTCAGTTTAATGGGGCGGGAACCTGGGAGGAGGAGCGTGTCGCTTTGTAGAACAGTCTTGCAAATGGGGGGTTCAGCCCCCCGTGTTTGTGTGTGGGGGGGGGGGACGTTCCCTAATTAATGAGGGAGTTCGGGCCTGGAAGGAGGAGTGTGTGGCCTTGTAGGTTCGGGGCTGAGAGATGCTAGGGTGCCAGATTTTGAGGGGCTGGAGGGATCTTCTCTGACCTTTTGGTGAAACTTTTCCTCCTCGGAGGGAGGATTTCCTGACTGAAAAGTCGGGAGGGCTTGGGCGCTGAAGGGAGCAAAGTGGAGGGTGTACTTTTAAAATCTGGCGTGATGGATGGGTGGGAGGATGAATGTCTGCGAGAGGGAGCGGTGCTCGGCCCTGACTTATGGCCGCCATCCACAAACCACTTATTCCGAAACCTTTGGACTTCAAATGGGATTACTCGCGAGTAAATGGCTTGTGGATCATGGCCCGTGTGTGGAGGAGACAGGGTGGCTTTCCTAGGCCTTTCATAGGGGAGGGGTGAGTTTAGGAAAAGCTCGCCTAATCGCGTGCAGATCGAGGGGTTCAGTGCCTGGAAAGGCAGGAATGGGGAACAGGGTGGATGGGGGGGATTATCCTCCGGGATTTAGTCTCCTGGCACTCTAAAGTGGGAGTTTTACTTCTAGGAGGCGGAATTGGGGGAGGGACCGTAGAGCTGGCGCTGTGGCGTTGAGTAGGAGTGGATGATCGGCTGGCTTGTTTGTTTCTCTCGTCTGGTCCTTTTCTCTGTAGGCAGGCGATGAATGGGGAACTGGGCCTAGCAATGGCTGGCTTGCTAGGGGGCAGACCTCAGGAATGGCTCCCAGGTGTCTCTTCTTCCTCCCGGGTGGCTCCGACCCCTGTGTTTCTCCACTCCCCCGCCCTCTCTTGTGTTGTTGACTCTGGGAACCGCGCGGCAGGGGTTTGCCTTGCTGCCCTTTCATTGTATCTGCACACAGCCAGCCACGCGAGATGCTCGCCATTTTTAATTGGGGCACTGATCTGCGGGTTATTTACAGAAAATGCGGGATGAGGGAGAGAAGAAGGGCTGTGCAGGCTATAATCTAGCCATGTAATGCCCTTAAATATTCAGTCCTCCCTGATCCAGCACAATCATGCAGTTGCAGGGGAGAGTACCTTTTGGGGAAGATTACCACATCTCCAGTTTTGTTCTTGCATCCTCCCACCAATACACAAAATGGTTTTGTTTGGGGTAGCCCTATTTTGCTATTAATTGTGTAGATCTTCTTTTTTATTTTTTTAAAGAAATGTTTTTTTAAAACTCTGAAATTGAACTGGGAAACCACATTTATAGGGACATAGCCTTTAAGTAAACGCATAGCTCTTTTTTGGCCACTTTTAAATGGACCGCTGTGGGGGGGGGGGAGGGGATGAGTGTGTGGCAGCAGTGGGTGGGGGTGTGCCTGTTTCCATGGGTGCACACCCATCTCCACCCATGGAGCCTCGGGCATTGGAGCCCATCGCTCCATGGGTGGGTGATGGGTGGAGGTGGCTGTAGTGTGGGAGCATGCCCCCTCACTCATCCCCTGTAGCATTCATGCAGGCGCCTCCACCCATCTCCACACCCCGAAACTGCATGGCGATGGGTGGGGGCATCTCATGTGAAAAGGGCCTTTGTGTTGACATCTGTATACTTTTAGCCTGTGATTCTGGCTTTTACCAGTATTTAGTAAATTCACATTGAGCATTTTTCTTTTTCTTCATAAGTCAATGTCTTGATCATGTTTATTGCTCTCAGCACCTTAATTGTAACCACCTTAATGGAATCTAAAGCAGCTGCTTTTCACTGCATTGCATGTTAATGAATTCCTGACTTTGGGGTGATAAAAAGTTGAACCACTTCAATGTTTCCCAAAGGTATCAGTTGCTAATCCAAGTATTCCTATCAACCGTAACAAGAATATACACTATCAGAAGCCAATCTAGTTGTGACACATCCGCCAGTTGACTTTGCAAATATAAAATCTTAAAAAGAAATATGGGTTGGTATTTAATAAGGATAGCTTGCCTATTGGTCATCATTGTTGCTCATTGATAGAAAGGCCATAACTAAGGATGAGAACACAAGACTTTAATGTTCATTATGCTGTAGTAGATGAAGATCGTTATGTGCTGCTTCACTGACTTCTAGAAGAAAGCTCCTCCCAAAATTGCCCTAAATATTTTTGTCTTGTTATCTCAAAATGTGTGTTTGAGATTAATCTTAAATTGTACCTGTTTACAGTTGCTTTAGACTCCACATGGCAAACTCTGTTCTTCAGCAATCACTCTAGTTCATAGTATACATTTCTAGAACTTTACAGTATGGACATCTAGCTCTTAATATTTCTTTTATTTTTGAGGGGAATTGATCATTCAACGTACTTGACGCTGTTATGAGGTGCTGAATGTTCTGTGTTCCCATTGAAGTAATTAGGAGCTGAAGAAGCTCAGCATCTCACAGAATCAAGCCCAAATGAGCGAAAAAGCCTCTGCCTATATGTCCATAAAACCTTTCGAGGTCATTCAGAGGTTTGGAATGAAGTGCCACCAGTGTGCTGATGACATCCAGCTCTACCTCTCTCTTTCATCCAACCCAGACCCTGTAGGCTTGGTGCTTACCCGTTGGCTGGCTGCTGTTGGGGGACTGACTAGCTGAAAGTGAGCCAATATCCAGACTTGACTGAGGTGATGATGGTTGACCGGCCTTGTGGCCTGGAAGGGATTGAGACTCCTCTTATTGATGGAGTCTGGCCCCCTCTGGTCAATCAGGTTCATAGTCTTGGAGTGCTTCTGGACCCCTTGCTGTGCCTGAATTTTCAGGTTGCAGCAGCCAGGAGTGCTTTTCTCCAACTCGATCTGGTGAGGAGGCTGCGACTTCTTCTTTCTGACTTGGATCTGGCCACTGCCATCGATGCATTCATCACCTTGAGGCTAGATTACTACAACATGCTCTACGTGGGGCTGCCCTTGACTGTTAGAAAGCTTCAGCTGGTGCAGAATGCGGTGGCTCACCTTTTGTGCGTGAGGCGCTGGGAGCACATTACAGCAGTGCTCTGTAGTCTGCACTGGCTCCCTGTAGCTTTCCGGGCACAATTCATGGCTCTGGTTTTGATTTTTAAATCCCTAAGGTCTGGACCTCACATATTGGAGAGACCACCTTTCGTTCCATGCCCCATTGCAGCCCCTGCGATAGGCTGGGGGCATCTCCCTGTGGGTACCATCTGTTAGTCTTGTTTGTATGACAAGGACGCGCAGGGAGGCATTCTCAGTTGCTGCCCTGACCTGGATGCTATGGAACTCCCTTCTCCTTGAGGTTTGTTTGAGCCCGAGTGTCTTCCAGATGTGGTGCAAGTCTTTCCTGTTTGTAAAGGCATTTGACGGGCAAGGATGGGGTTTGGTTGTGTGTGTGTGTGTGGGAGTTGTGTAGGGTTGTGAGGGGGGGTTGGATGTGGGAAATGGCGAGGTGGTATTGGGTGAGTTTTGTGGGGGGTTGTGGGAATCTTGAAGGTTTTTGAGGTGGTTTTTGTATTGTATTGTTTTTAATGGATTTTTAAAATATGTTTTTATCTATGTTGTAAAAACAGCCTTTTTTAGGGAAGGGCGGGATAAAACTTTAAATAAATAATCCCAGACATTTGGGCCTACCCTTCCCCATTAGTAAGTTTTGCCCACATTTCACAATTTTAGAAGTGTTTGAGCCTTGGTAGGCAGGGGCTAAGGTAGTAGCTTACCGACAAGAGTGATAGCATGGAGATACTACTCCAAGTGTGAGAACTTGTTTAGTTTTTTTTATTAACACATACAGGACTCAGTTTCAAGACTTTACTTTGCAATATTTGATTTTTATGAGAAATGAACCTGGTTACACTAGATAAGTTAGACTAGATTGTTACATTTTCACTGAAGGTTTGCACCAAAGTAGCTTGTGTATATGCATGAACATTCTTGCTGTAGAATAAGTAATGTTCAACTTTTCAAGAAACAACTAATTAATTAAAAAAGAGGTAAAGAATTTCTGGAAATTAAACAAATACTGCAAAAGTAAAACCGCTGTTTTCTCTTTAATCTGAGGTTTGTTAAATGCCATTTTCCACTGAGAGATGACCGTTTCAGGCGGTATGTGAAAAATGCTTGAAGCAAAGTAGAGCTGCTCAAAAGAGGCTGCATGATGGAAAACCAAATGCACATTTTGATTTCCAGTTCTGTATAGTTTATTTGGTTTACACTGGCCAGTCAATTTTAAATTGCAACAGTTTACACACTAACCCCAAAGCACTATTGTATTGGTGACACAGACTCCTGCCAGCTCAAATTCAATGGGAGTTTGTGGGCCTACATTTTTTTTAAACACCCATCCCAACTGCTTTTTTCCATCTCTGACTTTCTTTCTTTCCTTGAACACTTCTTGGTTGTCAAGCAACAATGCTAGAAACAGTGGACAAATCAGTATGATCAGATCGCAGAAAGAAATACCAATGAAAGACTAGCACGGTTGAGATAGGGAAGAAATGGTCATTCAGGCAACAGATACGAAGGTGATAGAGAAAAGTGTTGGTAAGTGGCAAGCACATTCCCTACAGGAGTACAATGCTATACCATCTAATCTATTTGTATTATCACATTGAACAAAACGGCATCATGAGCTAGCTTCACTATGTACGCTGTCCTTACACCTATGGTGGTTGTGTTGAACGTTGGCATTTTTAGAACTATGTATTATGGTAAAGCTACAATTGGGCTGCATGTTTGAAGTATAGAAATTATAGAAGTATTGAAGTATAGAAAGTATAGAAATTATAAAGGAGTAAATACTTCATCACAGTAGATGTTATCCTTTTAACTGCACCTGCTGTGAGGACAGCAAGTAGTTTTCGTTTACTGTATGCAACGTGGTTTATAAAGAAACATTCCCAAGTGAAACTTGCTAATGACAGGAGACATTTGCAGAACATGGGTGGGGGGTGGGGGTGGAATCTGGTGTCCTGATAGGTGTTCCTGTATAATTAATCTACAGTTATGTAAAATACTTGCACTGTTTCTTCTTGAGAGACTATTTCACAGCCCAGTAGAGCTCACTGGTTTTCATGAGGCACTAAAGTTTTTCTTAAAACTTCAAGACCATTACCCTTCCTCATTCTCTGTGTATTAAAGTAAAAAACACAGCTCTTTTGCATTGACTTCCTTATTTGTTGACACTGATTCTGTCCTCAACCAGTATAGTCAGTTCATATTGATCTCTTATTTTCCCCCATAAGCCAGTTTTTTGGATTATTTTTATTGCTATTAACTCCTCCTCATTGGTTGGTAACTTTCTGGAAATGAAGTGCTGATAATTCAAATGTGATATTCCAGACAAGTTTTCACCAGACCTATTTAGAAAAAGAGTTTTTCTCCTTGCTTTATGATGTATTGCAAAACCTAGTTACATTACCATTTCGTATTCATGTCATTTTGCAAGTTTGTGTAATTTTCTGTTCCCTCTTTTGCATTGGTTTCTGCAAAAAGCATTTCTTCCCAGATTTCTCTTTCACTGACTGGATTATTTCTCTCAAATCATACATATGCATTTTAAGTTGAATTTACTTTCTTCCATGTTTCTAAGGTGTAGGCTGCTCTAATTCTCTCCATTGGTTTCTCAGCTTCTCACAGTTTAGTATCCTCTGCATGCATAATAGGGTGTTTAACAAATGAGATGTTGGTCCACTTTTGCCCCCATTAGCCCCGAATTCACCTGCTCATTTGTTGTGGGGCTGCCAGATGTTAACCCCCAGGGCTGCTCCACACAGAGTTAACCCAGGAAATGTGGAGGCCCGTGTGGGCAAAACTGGGACAACGTTCTGCCTCAGGACTGTCTCTTTTGTGTTGGGGGGGCCACAGGGTGGGTGACCAAGCGACCTCCCCATGCCCCTCCTCCCCGTCTATTGGGGTGAGCGTGTGTGTTCACCACCATGGAGTTGTGGCACCAACCTAGAGCATCAGGTGAGCAACCTGTACTCTAATGGTTGTGGGGGAATGCACGGGTGAACCATGCCAGGGAGAACCCATGTCTGTCAGTTTGGGGCCTGCGGGTGGTGGCTGCAAGGAGAGGTATGGAGTGACCATGAGTTCCAGGGGGCTCCCCTCTCTTTAACACCCATAGTCATTCCCCTTTTCACATTGGATAATGTACTTTGTGAAATACCATAACACAAAGGAAAATATAGGGGAACTTTGTTCTCCACTGGGTGAAGACTCTTGTCTCTGTTGAAATCCAAGAATCAATGCTTTCAGAATCTTGCATCATATTCATTATTTTTATTGCTGGTGAGAACTGAATGAAATCTGTTTTGAAAGCCTGTCAACATCTGCTGACTCATTAGTTAAGCAAAGGGGCTCATTAGTTAAGCAAAGGGGCTAGTGCTAACTAAACCATTCTTCCCTCTTATCCCTGCTCCTGCACGACCTCTTTCCTTTACTGTCTCTTGTATCACTGCCAAGTTGGGAGAAGAAACTTGAAGCTCATTGTTTCAGTATAAGGAATTTAAATTTAACATGGGATCATGAATATTTTTCTGTATTTTCGCACCCCCTTCCCTTGTAGCAGTGATGTTTTCTGGAAGCTTGCTGGTGAGCTACTGAGGTGAAATGCATATAGTGGAAGGTTGTGATGATAAACCAAGTGAACAGGGCAATGCTACAGCTTGGCTCCTGTTTTTCATGGCAGTAGTGTACTGTTTGAAACCATTGTACTTGACCCTCCAGAAAGGAGGCATCCTGCACCAGTCTCAAATGAGCACTTCATGCTCACTGAGGAAGGAGCATCAGTGGAGGTTCCTGTGGAAATGGAGCAGGGTATTCTTAGAGCTTAGGTTGAATGGCCTCAGAGGCAGAGCAATAAAATGGGAGAATAAATTGACTTCAGGAAGATTCCAGGGAAGGAAAAATGGGAACAATGAGGGTGAGGATTAAGTGCACAAAAGTCTAGGTAGAGAGATGACAGGCCAAGAGAGAACCAAACTGTTTTGCACTACCATGCTCATAGTAAAAATTATTTTTTTTTTTTAGGTCATCTTTGAGGCTGATTTAACTAGATCACTTTCATACTGACAGGCTAACTTATCGCAGAGTAAATCTGTGCAGTGAATCCAAATGGCAGCAATTAAACCAGTTTAACCAGTATGTTTTGCATGATGTCATCGGATATTTGGAAGTGACAGAGAAGGTGCGGTGTAGGAGTAAACTGGTTTTAGAGCTGAGACTTGTCCATACTTTCTGAAATGCTTGTTAATCATAATGAACAATGGCTAAAAAAGCTGGGACGGTCACCGAGTGATGGAAGGGATTGTAGCCTACGAATGAAAAGGCTGATTCTAAAACTGTTCTAGATTAATTTTGTACTTGCAAAACTATTACTATGTATAGTGCCAACAAAGTGTGCTTCTTGATTGGTGGTGCATAAATAGATAATCCTTAAATATATTTTTAATGATAACTTCTTGTTCAAAACTGTTCTGGTCATGGCTTATTAATCCTGTTGCTAATATCCTTCTCTAGTGAGATTGTCTCTTTTTCCCATGTGAAGATAGTATTAATGGTTTCTTGGCTACTTGTGTGGCTTTGTGGGTTGGTGTCATTGTTTCAGTAGTATTGAATATGTAATGTGTCAGTGTATTGGCAAAATATATATAGAAGATTTAAAGTTGCAGTTTTGGTAACAATGTAACTACTGATATAACATTGTTACAGGCTGAAATTATCTATTGCTGCTACACACCTTTTGTAAACCTAATTCTTACAGAAAAACAGCATTCTGACTGCCGGAAGTTTGAGGGAATAGAGTATTTTGAATGACTTGCAGGATTAGAGTTCTATACTAAAGAAGTGGCAAATTTTTGGACTTAGTAGACCCATTATTAAGTAATACTGTGGCACTGGGGTGGCAATTTCTTCACTTCTTTTATTCAATTAGTGCTGAAGAAAAAGGTCTTGGGATGTTATTCAGAATGCCATAGCACTTTCAGAAATTATTATTATTATTATTATTATCTTTTATATGATGGCATTAAATAACTTCTTTCAAAGACTGTTTATTACCAGTGTACAGGTGTATGTATGTGCTATGGTTGCTGATTGTGCAATATGCAGTTGAAATGTTTGTCATTTATGCAGTGCTTTTTTTTTTTTAAATGGCCATAATTAGAATATTCAAGCATATGCTTGCTGTTTTGTGTATTCAGTACAGCATATTCCAGATTTTTTATTTAAGTGAGGGGTTTATCAGTCATTTAGGAAAATTTATTATTATTTTATATAGTGCTAGCAGTGTACTGGTGGTGAACAGTGGTGATTAAAGACAGGTAGGTCCTCGCCCCAATAGGCTTACAGTCTAGAAATGGGAGACAAATTTCAAAACATATTTAACCTTGAGCATTAAACAAAGAAAAAAAACATGCTCAGCCGTGGACTCTCTCAACCTTCTCCCCCAAAGTCTAGGAAAACAAGGCTATCTGTGTCTGGTCACTCATTCACACAACACCCTTCCCCGTGGCTAAGTCACAATTTGTTTCTTAGTCTGTTGTTCCTTCCCTTGTGCCTGCATTTCAATGACCCTTCCCCTAGACCAGGAGTGGAGAACGTTTTCCCTCCTGGGGGGCTACTTTGAAAGCTTGCACAAGCTCTGAGGCCTGTACAGAAGTTGGACCAGGGGGTGTTTTTGGACCAGGGGGTGTTTAAGGGATGCACTCAAGGAAAGGAGGGCCCAAATCATGGATCTGTGCCATGAAACTGTCCCCTATCCTTGTTTGCATGATCTCATCACTGCTCCTTTCCCTTGAGCTTAGTTTTCCAGTGATTGGAGGTAAGAATGGGATCCAAGGGCCAGATCCAGGAAGTGGAAAGGGGCCACATAAAAACTTGCTGTGGGTCACATTTGGTCCCTGGGTCTGAGGTTCCCCACCTGTGCACTAGACCCTTGGCAATTGGTGGTAGAGAATAAAAGATCCTCAAGGTGTACAGGAAATGATAAGCAGCTTATACCCAGAATATGGGTTTGTGCTTCTACGCACTCTAAAATGTCATGTGAATGAGCCCTCCGAGCCTGTAGTTTTTGGCTGTCAGATCATGAGGCAAAATAAGTTTTTGGTGGAGGACCCCCGTAGAATTCCTTGCCCCTTCTCGCCTTTTGTTTATAGCAGGAGTGTGGGAATTTAAGCACATCAGATGTTCCCAGATGCTTGTATGAGGAAACAGCTAGCTGAGTCCCAAGCATCTTGGTTCAAAACTGGTACCTAGATTTATCTTCGGAAATGAACTAGAAACCAGTACACATTGCATTATGCGTTTTGCATTATACACTACAGATGCTGACACTATCTGAAGTTTCCCAATACTTTCTAGAACTGCTACAAGAGATGTTTACATTCTAAAAGGAATGATCAATTAGTGTTGTAGCAGTGAAGATTTCTAATTTATTTCTTGTGAATGGTAGGAAGGAAAGCCTGGAGACATGATAAAGAATGTAAGAGAAATGTTTTTCATACAATTAGATCTAAAAATTGATTTTTCTTAAATTTGTTGCTTTAAGATACTAAAGATTTCATTCTGTGTTTTGGAACTATCACAGTTTCTTAGCACAAATTTGTACCAGTTCATCAAAAGAAGTATTGGGGAGTGGGGAGGAGGGGGAATGTGAATTAGGCAAGAGGAGCTCTTTTGCAGTGCACTAACACTGCTAACTTCTAACACTACTCTAAACAGCTAGGTTTCATCCCATGGTATATGGGAATTGTATGAATATCTTGATGGATTTGAGGGCATGTTTCTAAAAAAAGGGAATTTTCTAATAGTGTTGATGTTTTTATATCTTATAATTGGGATAGGATTATTTTACTGTCCCAAGGAACCAAGAGAGAGCTTGGGAGTTAGACCAATGAGTTCATAAAATCATAGAGTTGGAAGTAACGTCAGAGGTCATCTAGTCCAACCCTCTGCTCAGTGCAGGAAATCTGCAGCTACAGCATCCCCGACAGATGGCCGTCCAACCTCTGTTTGAACACCACCAGCGAAGGAGAACCCACCATCGCCCTAGGTAATTTGTTCACTTCTTACCATTAGGAAGTTCTTCCTAATGTGTAACTGAAATCTGCTTTCTTGTATTTTGAGTCTGTTATTTCTAGTCTTGCCTTCAGGGTCAAGAGAGAATAAGTCTTTGCCATCTTCTCTGTGACAGCCCTGCAGGTAGTGGAAGACCACTATCATGTCTCCCCCTTAGTCTTCTCTACTCAAGGCTAAACATACCTATCTCCTTCAACCTTTCCTCATAGGACTTGGTTTCCAAACCCCTGGTCATCTGTGGGTGATTTCAGATGTGACGGGTTGAATATTCACCCTGCCACGGCCACAGTCAAATGCGGACTGCGGTGAACGTCTGTTTGCCACCCGCCAGATGTTCACTACAGTCAAACGCAGCCCGCGTTTGCATTGACCACGCTTTGTTACCTCTCACCACCTGGAGGTAACGAAGCGTGGTCAAAGGCCACCACGGCCGTGGTGAAGGGTTTGTCACGTCTGTTTACTCACCCTTCACCACGTTCGGGGTTCGCCTTCCTGGTCCTGGGCGGGCGGTGCAGCCGGATAGGCCGCACTTCCTGCCCGTCGCGATGGGGGGGTGGGCCGACGGCGGCGCGCAGGGGACGGGGCCATGTGACCGCATGCGGCACCGCACAGCCCCGCCCCCTCGGCGGTAGGGTGAGCCAACAGACGTTATGGCCGCCTGAAGCGACCGTGGGCTGTGGTGTCTCATTCCCCACGGGTTGGGGGAAAGGGGGGGGAACGTCTGTTCACCCACCCCTTGACCCCCCCGCCCGTGGTCCGAACCACACCACGGCCTGCGGTCAATTCGGGCGGCCGTAACGTCTGAAATCACCCTTTGTCCCCCTACTCTGAATAGTTCTTGCATAGCTTCAGTGGAAATGGGTTCTAATAATCACTGTTCATGCCTGAGTGCATGAGTTTGTTCGCGCGTTGGGCATGTGTGCCACTGCCAAATAAGAGTGCTTCAGCCATATATGTCCTATAAACTTTGGGAATGTTCCCTAAGCAGAGATCCAAGGGATCATGATCCTTAATCTCACTTCCACTGAGACTGATGCTTAGACACATCTTCCCCCTTTCCTTTCAACCTGTAGATTGCTTTACAATTCAAAGAACTGTGAGCTGTTGCTGCTTTTTGAAAATAAGTTATCAGAGAAGTGAAGCCAAGGCCATAGTGGTGTAGTCTAGAACCAGCGCACTATTCAAGTAGACCCAAAGTTCTGCTATGTACCTATACTGCTAATGCTGTGGCAGAAATTTGGTGATTAGGATTTACCTTACTGGCCATGTTCGTTTCTAGGGGCTGAATTAGGTCCGCTGTTTCTCTGGCTTAAATACTAGGACTTTGAAAAGGAGATCTGAAGGTCAAATTTGATTTAAAGTCAAAACTGTGTGTGATTTACATGGAAGTTTTCTTTTCAAAAAAAATAAATATTTTTTTTTTCCAGCCCACTGGCAATGGACTTGCTTAAATTTGCACGGACTTGCATGCATTAAGACAAATGCTTTCAAATAGGTTTGAAATGTGTGCTCGCACAAAATTACTCAACATCTGTCGGGAGGGCTGGAGTGAACATTGTGCTAATAATATACAAGTAAACACATAAGCTAAAATTGATCTGGGGTGAGGGGATTGCAATGAGACAAATGCAGTCACTGGAACAAAAATGTTTGCCTTAGTAGTTTTTTGGTATTTTTTTAACAGTGTTAAATAAACAATGGCTATCTGTGGACACAGCTTCGATTTTGATAAAGCTTTAGATAAGGTCTCCTCATAAACGATTATTAAGGAAGTTAATGGGATTTGGGGACAAAGTCTTATTCAGAGTCCATTGAAGTGAATGGGCATCTGGCTTTGAGTTCATTGGGTTTGGGATTTGATTCAAAATGATAGGAAAGAAGTAGAAAAGACTTCAGAGGGAAGTTTCCCTCTAAAGCTGTGTTAATTATATTAAGCATTTAATGTAGTTAAGTGATGAGTTGGGAGTTGCTAGTAGAAGCATATTGATAGGAGTGTGCAGAATTACAAAAAATAACAAGGGGATTGGGTCTCTCCTTTGGAAAAAAAGAAATAACTCTGGTGCAATTTCAGTGGTTTTTCCTGTGAAATTAGTGAAAAACTTTTTGTGGAAACCAGGCATTCAGATTGCTTTTGCTGGTATCTTTGACAAGTACTGTTAGCCTAGACCTTGTGTCTTATGCAGCACTTTAGGTCTGCATTATGTAAAAAAAAGATCCCTCCTTCATCTGCACCCTGCCCTGGTACAGTGTAATCGCTATAGTGCACATCATAGTACATTGTTACACTATCAAGCAAATTTATTTAACTATGCAAAAATGAGGAAACTAGTTAGAAGGAAACTAAAAGGACCAATTGTGAGGATTAAATGTCTGCAAGAGGCATTGAGACTACTTACAAACACAGTTTTGGAAGCCCAGTTTAAGGCCCTTTTCAAATGGGCCGGCGGTGCGTGGGGGAATGGGTGGAGACCGCGGTGGGCGTGCGGTGCAGGGGGGGCCCATTCATGGAGGCACCTCCATTTTCTCCGATGCCTCCATATGTGAGGGACCAGTGGTGATGGAGGGAACGCGGACACCCCCCCACAAGCGGTCACACAGACAGCCCCCTTGCCCCTCCAGCCACCTGCGGGGGTGAGGGGCAGGTGTCTCATGTGAAAAGAACCTAAATGTATTCCACAAGTAAAAAAGAAAAAAGACAGCAAGAGGACCAAACGTCTGCGATAATGGCTAAATGTGAAGGAGGCCGTTACAGCCAAAAAGGTGTTGTTTAAAAAATGGAAAGCTAGTCCTAATGAGGAAAGAGGAAAGAATGTAAGCATTGCCAAATTAAAAGTAAAACATTAATAAGGCAGACTAAGAGGGAATTTGAAGAACAACTTGCTAAAGATGCAAAAACTAATAATAAAAACTTTTCCAAGTCCATCAGAAGCAAGAAGCCTGCTAGAGACTTAAGCCACTTTCACATGTTGCTTGAGAGGCAGGGACACTTCCATGCTGGTAACTGTGGCTCTATTCTTGTGGGAATTAGTACACATAGGAATGCACTATTCCACTTTTATCCTGTGAAAACACCCATCATCGTAAAAGCTACATTGGGGGACCCGGTCATGTACGAATATTCTTGCGGTTAAAAGCGGAATAGTGCATTTGTATGTGCATTCCTGTGAGAACAGAGCCACGATTGCCATCATGGAAGTTTTCTCACCTCCCAGGCAATGTGTGAAAGTGGCATTAGTTGAGCCATTAGAGGAATGGGGTGAAAGTGGCACTCAGGAAGGGATAAAGCCATTGCAGGGAATCTGAATGAATTCCTTGCTTTGGTCTTCACTGCAGAGGATGTTGGGGAGATACTCATGCTTGGAACTATTCTTTATAGGTGATGAATTGGAAGAAGGTTCACAAATCAGCATGACTCTGGAAGAGGTCGTAGAGTAAACGGACAAATGAATAGTAACAAATTACCAAGACCAAATGGTATTTGCTTCAGAGTTCTGAAGGAACTTATTATTATTATTATTATTA
>QEPC01005247.1:647479-684872 GCA_003113815.1 Sphenodon punctatus
CCCCAAACGTTGGCTTCCTGGTAAACATGAGTAACTGGCTGCTTGACTGTTTGCTACTCGATAGTGAATCATATGTGAATGGGATTAGAAGCAGATTGGCAGACTGGAAGAGGCAGTGATCGATGAGACATGGTTAAAACATGAGGGACAGGCCCCTAGCATATGGGGTATTCCAGAGCACAATGTGATGTGAATGTGGGCAGATCTACAAGATTACCTGCTCGCCCTACATTTCGCTGCTGGGTGAAAGGCATATTTATAAAACACCTGCTACTAGAATGCTTATTATTGTGTGTTGCTGCTTGAAAAATGTTATAAAGGAGGTCTAAGACAAAGAGATCGCGTCCAGACTGTTCCCTCACTAAAATTATTCTTCACTGAAACTTGATTTTACTTTTAGAGAAAGTCACATATACACAAAAAGTATCAATATTCTAAACTCTATTCATTCTGTATATAAAAGATGGGTATTCCTGTATGCATATGCCTAATCCAGAATAGTGACTGGTGTATGAATGGGGTAAGTGTGTGTGCTGTGCGTATAAAAGGGGCCTACAAACTCTAAATGTGTTATCTGGAAATGGGGATTAATAATGAAGTGAACAGATTTGCTGATGACAGTTATGCAATTTAGTTAAGTTCAAAGCAGGCTGTGAAGACTATGGAAGGATCTTGAATTTGATGTTAAGTGAAAAGTGTGCACATAGGTGAAAGAGTCCTAATGATGCATACACAGTGTTGGGTTCTAAGGGTAAAAACAAATAATACGTTAGCCCGTGCAACCCCCACTCACACGCTTTGCATGCCCAGCCTAATAATTGGGCAGCCCCCAGCATGTCTTTCACGTGCTTGCCGACAGCCCCCACTCGTAGCGCCAACAAGAGTGAGTAGAGGATGTGTTTACTCGTCCAGCACTCTTATGATTTCCACATATGACTTTATTGGTGGTGGACTTAGATACACAGCGATGCTGCTCACAACCTAATTGACAGGACATGGACACATAGGTCCACATTAGCCAGAATTTGCCCCCACAGTGGGCTCCACATTCTCGGAGACCAAGCCATGAATGGAGGCTGCAGGTCTGGTGGGTGGTAACCCCATGTCTGGTAGGGGCAAACACCTAAGAAATCAGCAAGTGGACACCCAGGGCTATGACAGGCTAACGTCTTGTTTGCGAACACCCTAAATTATGTGTTGCCCACTCAGGAAAAAGATCTTGAAGTCATTGTGGATGGATCACGAAAGTCATCTGCCCAATGCACAGCAGTGGTCAAAAAAGCAAACAGAACGTTAGAAATTATTGGGAAAGAGAGAAAATAAAACAAAAAGTATAATGCTACTACATAAATCCATGAGGTGACCCCCATCTTGAACATTGTGTATAGTTCTGGATAGCTCACCTCATCTTAAGTCACTGTTCGGCGAGAGTAACAGGGTGTAAATGGATTAAAATAAATAAAAAGGACCTAGTAGAACTGGAAAAAGTACAGAGTCAACAAAAGTGATCAGAGATATGGAACACTGTCCATAAAACCTGTAATTTCTGCCCCTCCCCTCCATTAAAATAAGATTTCATCCAGGTTTTTGCTCATAGTTCCTTAGTCTGAAGAAATTGTCCCTCCTCCACCCATGCCAGTGTTCTCGCTGCAGACCAGATAAAAGGAGAGGTGTGATATGTTAGGCCTCTTCAGCTTAGAGAAGAGATGACTGAGGGGAAGATATGAGAGAAATTTACAAAACCGTGAATGATGAATCAGCAGTGTTGTGGAACAAGTTAGTAGGGAGCTGTTATTTAGCCTTTTTCAAAATACTAGAACTGGGGGACAGCAGATGAAAATAACTAACAGCAGATGCTAAAGAAACAAAAGGAAGTACTTTTTCACATAATGCAGAATTAATCTGTGGAACTCATTGCTAGAGGATTTTGTGAAGACCAGTTGTACGACCGGTTAAGTTCTTAGAGGATAGGTACATGGTCAGGTTGGTCAGGGGTGAGACAAGTGCCAGGGCCTCAGAGCAAGCAACAGTAAATGATCACTCCATTATGACCAGTTGTGTACTGTGAAGCAACTGAAGCTGGCCACTGTCGGGCTAGGTGATCCATTGGTCTGACCCAGTATGGTACTACTTATATGCCTGATTTGTTAATTGCTTCAGAATTATCTGTAGAATAGAAATGTTGTATGCTTTATGGGAGAACTATATTAGCATTTACAAAAGTACGCTAGCGCTTTCTAACTTAGGATTTCTGACAAGTCCAAAACATTACTAGTGGTTTTCTTTTTATTGAAACTGTCCATTTTTCCTGTTTTTTTAAAACCTCTTTACCAGTTGTGCTTTTCCTGATACACAGCCTGGAAGCTGACATGTTCCACTAACCTGGATCACTTTCACAAGTGCTTGGATCAGGAGACCACTTGCAAGCAAGGGGAAGGGGTACCAAAGAAGCAGGGGGCTACCTTCAGATGGCAGAAGCATAAGGAGTTCAGAGTAGTCTGCCTTAAACTGTGATTTGCAATGGGAAGGGACGCAATACGATGAATTTGAAATTCAAGCCGATGTGAAGTCTCTGGTGCATGTGCTTGGCTTGGTTGCAGTTAGGCAGGAGTCTGCGGGGAGGGCAGACAGTAATTGAAAGGAAAGTTCTAACAGGCGTTGGGAAAGGCAGCGAGGAAGAGGTGGGTTTTGAGGAGGGATTTGAAGGTGTGGAGGGAGGGGACAAGGCAGATGTGGGCAGGGAGGGAGTTCCAGGCATGGGGGGGGCATGCTTGCTCCTGGTCATTGTTCTTTTCTGGAACAATGTATCCAGGTACAGTTACCCAGAATAAAATGGGACTGGCTGGTAGACAAGGGTCAAAGTTGTTTGCTACCCAAGGAAGACAGATGTGAGCGAGAGCTGCCACTTGACCAGTGTTTTGTGTAAAACTCCCATAATCTGTGCTGGCAGAGCAAGGCAGTCCAATTCCTGTCTTCAGCAGCAGATGGATAACCTCTCCAGTCTTGTAATTTGCTTTAGTTGGTTAAAAAAACTGCTACATTTTTCTCATCAGAAATTGTGCACCCTGTTTTCTTCAGAGTACACAAAGGATGTGGTGCAGCTTTTTCCTGTATCTGTGCATATGTTGTTCTGTTCAGGGCCAGGGATTGAATCTCAAGTCAGGGTTTCCCAAAACATTTCCCTGTTAGAGATTCTGTAATCAGTTTAACTTCTTAAATGTTTGTTTGTATTCTGCCTGTATGCACAACCATTTCACTAGCTAGATTGTGGTGGTTTGATTTTTAGGTGAGGGTTTCTTTAAATTAATGTTCAGGTCTGATATCCTTCCAGATTTCTTGGTGTCAGGATGAAATAATATGCTTAGACAGATACAAGTAAAAAGACACTTTTGCCTAGGCCAGGGTCAGGCTATGGTCACCCCCCCCGCCCCCCCAAAATCCGGTTTAATGTGATCTGCCATGGAGCACTTCCAAAATGGCATCTGCCCCTCCCTATGTAAGGGCTTCCTGCCCCCATGCAGTCCTACAGCAGTGTTGATTTGGCCTTTGGTGGGATGAAGGTTTCCTGCCCCTGGCCTAGAGCTTTCTACCACAGGATGCTTTGAAGCACAGCTAGGGTGAGGTGAGAGGTTCTTCCCAACTGCCATGGAGTCTTCAGACCACAGCATTCTGCCTCACACAGTCAACAGTAGCAAAGCAGCTACCAGGTTCTCAATACTCCTCAACACTTTCTAGTTTTAAAAAGTTGTTATAGCAACAGGAACAAATATTTCTTCACCTTTATGGAACCGAGACTCATTGAAATGTGATTTACTTCTCTAGAACAGCAGTTCTCTGCGTCCTTTGAGCTGGCAAGTGATTTTTGTCGTTGGCTGTCCCTCATATAGAAATGGAGAGACTTTGTGGTGAAGGTGGGTGCATCAGGACTCTCTGCTGCTGCCAGTTTTTAACACTGATTGATGTTTCCCCTTCCCTAAGCTGTACTGAGATGGGGCACAGTGTAGTTATTCCCCTTACTGGGCGTTTTGTGCATCTTCAGTAGTGTATGGAAGGTATTGCTTCCAGGTCCACTTATAAAATCTTCACAGCATCTATACAGTCTCGTCTCAAGCAGAACTTACCTGAACACCTTTCAATTTAGAAAGTGTTTATGAACATATACCTGATCCCAGATACCCGCCTCCTCTCCTTTCTTTTGGGGGTAATGCTTCAGATCTGGTTCCTTTTGTAGCTTTTTTGCTCCCGCTAAAGAAACAGCACCTAAATCCAGTGACAAAGGGTGAAAACAGACATGACACTAACCACCCTTTAACCACCCTTGGTGGTCATTTATGCATGTTTCAGGGCTGCATAGGGTACCATTACAGCCCTGCAACATGCATAAATAACCACCAAGGGTGGTTAAAGAGTGGTTAGCGTCATGTCTGTTTTCACCAAAAGACTACATTCTGATGAATGCTTAATTTGAAGTAGTTGTACCTTCTGTTTATGCAAACAGAGTACTAAACCAATATTATCTGGCAGTAGGAAGAGAAATATGTACTTCTGAAAAATAGGAGTACATAGTCCCCTTTGTATTTCAGAGTAACTGTTCGTATGAATACTTATCAGTGTGAGGGTGGTAACTATGATTCAGTGAAAGTTACATCTCCGCTAAGGAGGAAATTGATGCAGTACTACTCCTATCTTCACTGCTTGTGTAAACACTACCAAAGTGGAGTAGTTATTTTGATTTAATTAAATCAAATAGTTACATGGTTTACACTGTTCATTACATCATGACCTAAGTTTGGGTTCTTTGGTCAGTTTTTAAAATTCTTATGCCATCTGATCTCAGCTGTGGCAGATGAAACTGACAGAACTAGAAAATCAACAGAACTAGAAAATCAACATTTTCTAGCTCCCCTATTCCTCCCCCTCCCAACACTTGAAAGTAGTTGCTTCTAATGTATTGCTGGGTGGGTTAATCACTTATTTTACAACTTCCTAGGTGATGTAGCTGATCATCAAGCTGATTGGAGTCAATAAATAGATGTTAGGCCACTCTTTACCAATATTGTTGAACTAGTAAGAAGTCCCATCTGTCATCACTTTTAAACTGCCATGAGTGTATTCGAGGTCTATTACTTCAATCCAGGTGAGATGTGTTCAATAATAAGATACAGAACATTAACTCTTACAACCTGACTAGCTATGCTGACAACAATTATTTAGACTTTTTTTCTCTTATGTCTAAGACTCTGCTGAATCCTCCTCCAAATGTAATATATTTTTAACAGTTGTTTTTTTCTGCATCAGGTAAATAACAGTATTTTATTTCTTTTGGGGTTTGTAATAGGCAAATGACACAATCGGCAACTGTTTAGCAATAGTGGGCACTACAAGTGTTTGTGAGTAGGCTTGTTAATTAAACAAAAGAAGGATCATTGTTTGTTTCTGTTACATCTACAAATACCAACCTAACCAAAACTGTTTGTATTGTCTTTCTTTTTGGCAAAGCACTGGCAGGTGGGGACAGGGATTGGGGTGGGTCAGTGGATTTAGGGGCAAGGTTGGGGGTTTAAAAGGGATTTTTATCCAAGCCACCTTGAAGGAAGGTTGGGGTAGAAATTTAAATAAAAATAAATAAACCATAGCAAAGTGGTAGCTCATGGGCCCTACGGTGAGACAGTCTATTTCAAGATCCACATCCCATCTATCATCTTTCTGCTTTTATTTCTCTTGCTCCTTTCACTTGGGTTCTCCACAGGGTGGCAGAGTTAAATACCTTTACAAATATTAATAAATGATCAGAAGACTGTAGTTTGGAAGTCTAGTTCGGCAGATAAATTAGGCAACAGGAGATTGACTTTTTAACCATAGAAGGCACTGAGAAATGAAACTGTACCCCTCATCAAGTCTTGTGGGGAGAGGCTTGAGTAGGTGTTGCAGCGATGTGGCAGAGGAGCTGTGCTGTGATGTGATGCAGTCCCACTGTCAGCATCTTTTGTCCTTGGGCCCAGGGCATGGGCAATGACAGCCATCACTGAAGGAGTTTTAAGTTCCCAGTGCTGGGACACCCATCCTCTTTCCTCTCGCCAGGAGTGGAGGCGGTCAAGCTATGAGCTGGCCTCTCCTTTTGGTGGGCCTAGGACTGCAGTCTGGGTAGCTGGTGGGCAGGAGGACTTCTGCTGGGGGGTGGAGGCTATATTTTATCTTTTGCTTGGAGGTGATTGCGTGTTGCTCCCCCCCCCCCCCCCCCCCCCCCCAGTACTACACAGCCCAATAATGCCCCTACTACTGGAGATGGGGTGCAAAGTGCGGGCTCTCAGATTGGAGCAGCAGCACTGCCAGATTGAGTCCTCAAGACTGTAGTAGCTCATGCAAAATAACTGAACTGAGTCACCTCCCAAACTAGCAAGCTTGCGCAGTAGTGTTGGGAGCTGGATTTGGCCACCATCTGACACAGCTGTACTTAACTATACATTCCTCAGCAATTTTTTTTTTAAAATAATTGTGTATTGTCCATTACACTGATTTTCACATTTGCCTTTTACAAGTTGGGTAGAAACCTGACAGATCAGCTCACTTCCTTGTTGGTGTTTTGGGTTTGTGATTCCTCCCTCCCCCAACCTACCGTATATTAAATGTACTGTTTTTTGGTGAATTACATACACTTTATGTACTATAACATTGATGCTGTGGTAGTGTTATTCCTTGATAAATCCAGGTACTAGGTTGGTAAACTTGAGCTTCTTCCTTTGCTGTCCACCTACTTTCTTACAAATATCATCTTTTCCCAGTATTCCATATTTTTTTTCATTTAAGAGCAAGCCCTCCTTTGCACTTGTTCCTTATCTGATCTCCCAAGTCCTGATTACACACAGTTTTGTGTGTGTCAGCACATGCGAGGGTGTGCTGGTCAGTTAGTCGCTGATGTATACATGCAGCTTGTCAGACATAACTGACATAACTTTTTTCTGGTCTGAACGCTGCTGTTCCTCCTGGTCAGAAACCTCTTCCTTTTGCTTCATAGCATGTTTAATTGTGTGCTGACTCTTCTGAAATGTACTAAACTTGCTTTTGTTTGACTTAACCTTAAATTTGAAATAATTCCTCTAATGCTTAAATTAAGTTGACTAGCCACACCATTTATCTCGAGTAAAAGCTAATGATTTCTGCTGGGCATTAGTGAAGGGTTCCCATTAAATTATCTTTGAAAAATAGTATGCAGTCGTTTAATTAATCTGTATAGTGTTTTATTCCCTGTGATATTCCCTGCCTTTCTTGAAGACTACCTATCAGAACATCTGAACCACAAAGAGAGCCCTAACTATTGTTACATTTTAAGCACTACTGTCACTTAAAACTGGCCTGTAATATAGTTATAGTTATACTGGGGAGCGCAGCGCGCTCCATCATCGTTTGATTTTACTTTTGAGAAGAATGTATACTTCTATAAAAAGTGGTGTTGCATGCAGCTAAGTTGCTAACTCACAACAACTGTAACAGCTTTTCCTTGTGTGTTAACTCAGGGCTGGCTATCTAAAGCTGTAGAAATGACAGCTTTCATAAATTGCATATGGCATATAAATCTCTAATTTTCATGTTGCATATTTTTATAGCTGGCATTATGGTAGATACTATTCCCAGATATATACCAAGACAATGCTTGACACAGAGTCTCATTTAGGCATGGACTGAGATCCCATCACATTGCTGGAAGCTGTTGAAAATGGGAAATTTACACAAAAACCATGGTAGCCAGCAATAAAGTGGAGAAGATATAACATATATAATTTTTTCTTCCCTGAAAGCTAAAGTAGCTACAGGTAGTTACAAAGCCATGGTAAAGAAAATACTGTGTAAAGAGAAAAACTCCTCACTGGTCAGGAAAAGCATGGTAGTTCCCAAATTGGCACCACTGTTTTCAGCAGGTTTTGAAGTGTATGGTAGAGAGACGTAGCCAGCCAATACTTCAAAGCTGTTTTAGTATGCAAGGTAAACTATCCAACAAACCTGTCTTCAGAGAAATATATAGGCACCCTGCACTTATCGGTTGAGATTCTTATGCATGGACAAAGAACATTTTCAGGGTGGAGCCAATTGATGCTCCTTTCTAGTGAAGTTGAGACTGACATTTAGACTTTAGAATTTTCTTTTGTTTACACAAAGTAACAAATATTAGATCCAATGATAATTTTGGGATGATTTGAGCTGAAATAACTCATGCTTACTCTATAGTACCAGGAGTCAAGAAGAGTTATGGGCAGCTTCTGAATTAACACATTTACTGGCAGGGCAAAAATGTTGAAAATTTGCTAAAGGAAACAGCAGTGACACACAGCAGCATATGAACTCAACAAGAGACAGGAATGGTATCTAAGTTCAGATGCAGATGTGTGTCGCTGCCATTTCGTTTAGTGAATTTGAATGCTTTGGGCCTGCCAGCTAAGGTGTTAATTTGAAATTAACACTCTTGGCTCTGAGCATGCACTTCAGAGTAGGTTTCACATTACTTCATTTTAAGGCATTTTCTTTTGCAAAGTTGATATGTTCGCACTGCTCAATGTGAAGTCACGTTTAGCACTGAGCTGAAGCCTGCTCCATGTTCATACTAGTCTTGTTCAGCACCATGATAGCTTGCTGAGTTATGGATGTTCACAAAACCAAGCATATTGACGTCTGGAGTATTTGTAGGTCACTAAACCATCATTTATGTACATAAAGGTTATATAACTTGAACTAGCTGCTCCTTCTATCTACCCAGCACATAACTTGGATTAGGGAAGGACAATTAAGAGTAAACTGCACTGAAATCCTGGGGTAGAGATGAGTCTGTAAACTATCTTAGGCAATTTATGTATGGATAGAGGGCAGTTAACAGTTGAGGATGAACTTGGCTAAGCCTCTACTCTAGACAGGTTCCATTGCCTCTTCTTCCATGCATTCTATTTCTTGGATTTGTCTAATTTTGTGTTTTGGGGAATGCAGAGTAGTTTTTCATACATCAATGTATTTTTTAAACATTCCTTCAGCGTTAAACTTTTAATATAAACTCTAAATTTAACACACACAAAAATCCTCCAAATTTTATTGCTGAAAGTAAATAAAATGCTGTAACATGCAAATTGCCTCCTTGTTGTAATCCCCTGCCTCCATCTCCCCTCTTAAAAAAAACATTTGGTGCTACAGTCTATTCAGTAATTTACTTCTGAGATTACTTATTGTGCAGTCAGTGCAAAGTTCTGAAACTCAAAGGTTTCTTACTGCTGGATAGAGCCATCCCTCTAGGCCTTCTAAGTCACTTGGTTTTTCTTCTCCAATTTCCATCAAACCTCAGTGCGGAAGTGGTGCCTTTGTGTAAGCCTCAAGTTACAGCTCCCTGGGCAACTTCTAGCACTATCCTTGAGAACTTTAGGCCTCCAGAGTCACCTAATGATGCTGGGATTTCAGGGCTCCATGACAATGGGTGACATCCACGCTGCCTTGAACCACCTTCTTGGCTCGGAGCCCGATTTTTTTATGTCCAGGCACCCGACACAAGGATGCCAGTTTGTCCTAGCCTGCCTTTCAGGAACTAAATTTCCCAGAATGCTCCAGAGCATCCACCATTGCTGCTGTTTTAGCATGAGAGAGATTCTGCCCAAATAAGGAATTTTTAGGCTTGCCTCACAGTCAATATCCTACAGTCAATAACTTTGAAGGCAGATTGTTTTCATTAACAAGTTTGGCTCTGTCCAGGGTGCTGAATAGCCTCTGGGAAGTTAGAGGCATAATTACAAACTAGAGGAGAGTAACTTTAGAAGCTTGATATTCAGTGCTCTATCTCTTCTTACCTTTGATCATTGGAGGGAAGGGATTTTGAAGCAAAATTAGATGTTTTTATTAGTTTGTGTTAAATTTGAATTAAAGGGGGTGTTCTGTGTGTTTGTCAAAGCAATGAATCGTGAACTCATGCACTAATGAAAATAGTTATACTATCAAAACTTAATACATTTTAGGTAGCAAATTGTTGACCTGAATTATGGGAACTTTACTTGTTAACATCTTTAATATACATTATTTATACTACTGCTTGGTTGGCTTTTACTTTAAATGATGGTATTCGGGTTGTCTTAAATAAATTTAGCTATTAACTAATTCAGTACTTCAGCTTTTAACTGTATAAAGTGTGAATGAAATTAAGAATAGTACTTTAAAAATTATTAACTTACATGTTGTACATAAGTCATATTTTGGGATTGCAGTGCAATTTGGATAAGTATGCACAAATGATTTTAAGTGTTCTTCAATGAAATGAAATCTTATGTGACTGACTTTTATTTTTTTTTTTTCCTCTTTATAAGCTGGAGATACAGATGATCCACCAAGAATTACTCAAAACCCTGTCATCAATGGGAATGTAGCTATGGCTGAAGGACACAACAACACAGAAGAAGACATGGAAGACGGTATGTAAATATTTTGTGGAAGTAAGACATGGCAGGAACTGTTCTATTTTGTATTTTTACATTGAATCATAAAGGGGGGCCCTCATGAAAATGAGGTCTTCTGGGTGCTTCTGGAATGCAATGTGATACTGTAATATCAGGCACAGGGTCATTCCTGCCATTTCAGGAAGTAAAATGAGGGTTCTATATGGGCAATCTTTCTGTGGAAATGGTTCTTTAAGTAGCTGAATGTTCCCAAATCTGTAAGCAGAATACTTTGGTGTACTGTAGATGGCTGTTAATTTTAAAGCTTGCTGAAGGTTGAGTTTATGTATAGGTTTCAAAGTTCTTTGTAATCAGCTGTGAGCAGCACAGTGCAACAAGCTATCATGTGTCATCACTTCAGTTCCCCTTGATACTACCAGTAATGTACACATCTGTTTGGTCTTTGTGGATCATCCCAGACTACTTTTCTAGATAAACAAATAGCAGCTGTGTCCAGATTTTACCTTTCGGAAACAATTCACCAGTGACCCTTTCTCTTAGAAACAGAATTCATGTATCTTCCAGTATATTCTATGAGGGAACCATCTGAAGACTTGAGTGCAGCTGCTTGCTAGTTGAACAGTAATTGCTATGGGGTGTAGACTGCATCTGTAGTCTGCACTGTTTTCGAATTCTTTTAAGAGTGGTGCTAAGGATTTGTTTTTGACTTACAAAACTTAACAAGGACTGAAGGTATTGATCGTTGGGTATGGAGTTTTTTTATTATTGTTAAATAGTGCTTAACACTTTGCCCTACCACTGAAATTGTGCTAAATTATTGTTTGAAGTGGTACGTTAAGTGTTCGTATATGTCAGGAATGAGGAACCAGATATGGCCCGCAGCTGGTTTTACTTGGCCCTGTCCAGTTCCTGGATCTGACCTCTAGAGCCAGCTCCTACTGCCAAGCACAGAAAGACCGAGCTTGAAGTAAGAGAACAGTGATGAGGGCGTACATACAAGGATCGGGGACATATCCATGGCATGGATCTATCCTCTGGCACCACATCTTACTGAGCACACTCCTTAAGCACTCTGCCCCTGACTTCTGTGTGACTCTCAGAGCTTATGCTAATTTTCAAAGTGTTTCTGGGAGAGAAAAGTTCACTAACCCTAGTATATGTGCTTAGAGAGACATCTGGGAGGAGTTGGGTAAGTTAAGCATAAGATAAACTATCACTGATTTCTATGAAACTGTTCAAGAGAGCAGTTAGTATTTTGAAGGATTGCAAATTAGAAGAAGGTACAAAAATTGGACAAAAGTATTTCCCTTTTAAAGTATTAAAACAATTATAATAATCACACTGTAGAATCTTTATTAAAATATGAATCAAAGTACCGTATTCAAGCCAGGCATAAAATGCTCTGGTTCCTGCTAAGGGGTTGACTACATGCACGTGCAAGGCTTGTATTGAAACAAAACCCCGTTTCCTGACTGAGCCTAGCCATTATCTCATAATTTCTTAGGCAATGCAAGAGTGGTGGAGTTTTCTTCTGGGCTGGAATCTTTTGGCAAACTGCTAATGCATCTCCTTGTGCACGTCAAAGGGGTGTTATGGACCCATGGAAATGAGGGATCTGGTCTGCTCCAATACCCTGGGAATGTAACTTTCTCTTGGGAATCAGCCCCCTGGAATGTGCTTAATTTAACTGGGCCGTTAACAGTACCCCGGTTGGCCTGCTGGTCTTGGTCTTACTACAGTGGTCTTGGCTGGACAGGGCTGAGTACTTGGGATGGACAGTTTTTCAGTTTGGAGTCCCAAGTGTGTGTGTGTGTGTGTTTGTTCGTTTATTGCGGTTCTAGCTTTCGCTGTGGCCAAAACGCAACACAATATAGACATTTAACAATTATACATAAATAAATAGAGAAATAAGATAAAAATATGCTAAAAGCTGCTGTATATACAACAATCTAATTTAGGATTAGACAACTCAGTTTAGCGACATAACACCTTATCAGCATACAATTACGGCTTCCCCGGTTGAGATACAGTTGTGTCTGTAAAAGCAGGTAAATACAAGGCAAGATTTATCAGTGGCCCCAATTACATACCCTGTTTCCCTTTGATCCTCTCTCATCTAGCCAACTTTGCTAAAAGCCCTTATCGCATATTCTTCCCCGCGTTATACTAGGGAGTGCGGTTCGTTTGTCCTGCAACGCTTTCCTTTTGTTTATAGCAAGCCACACATAAGTAGCAATTACGAGCATATCTCTAGGATCGCATAATGTTAATAAGAACTGGAGACACAAATCGGAGGCAAAGGTCATCCCCTGGACCAGCAAGAGAGACAACCATACCTGCCTCAAGTTGGCATAGTAGGGACAAACCAGCAAAGAATGTTCTACCGATTCCACTTCTCCAAGGCTGCAGGAGCATAGTCGGAGATGGTATGGAGTACGCGCCTGCCTGCCCTCAAGTGAAAAGCTGAGCCTGGCAGAAGGCTGCAAGGTAAAGTGTTGGGCAAAAGGCTGCAGAGACAGACAACCTTTTTGGGGAGCCCCTGGGGTGCTGGATTTGGAGGGTTCAGGAGACCTGAGTGGAGGAGCTGGCAGCTGGTCCTAGCTATTCCTCTCAACTTGTACGTTCATAAATAAATGAACTTCTATGCCAGGCTGTAGGTCTCCAGTTTCAATCTCCTACTGAAGGGGCACCAACCCAACAAGAATGCCCTGGAACGTCCCATAACTCAGGGAAGTGCGGGAGCAACAGGGGCTTCTGCAATATTCCTGTCTTACTTATCTTGTGGATTGCGCCCATTTTGAATTTAATTGGAAAGCAGTATAGCATTTGTGATTATAAAATAAAACCCACTGGGAGCCATGGTCACTATATCCAAATTTACGTTGTTATAATTAATAATAATAATAATAATAATAATAATAATAATAAATTTTATAGCACCCCGGTGCCTACATGGCCCTCGAAACACTTCATATTTTACATAAAAGTACAACATAAACAATTTAAAGCAAGTGATTTAAAAGAATGTTATAAAGTTATAAGATAGAGGAAGGGAAAAGGAAGGGCAAATACATTAAGGGAACCAGCAGTGGATCCTAAAAGCACCTAGAAAATAAATATGTTTTCAGATGATTTTTAAAGGTAAGGAATGAGGAACTGAGACAAACATCTGTGGGGAGCGAGTTCCACACCAAGGGGGCCACCACAGCAAAAACCCAATCAGCCGCCGACCGAACCCCCAAACAGCGGATGGTTCCTGAGCGCAGATACCTATTAGTGTGAGGCTCCAGAAGAAGGTCTTGAATATAGCCAGTGCCTAAACTGTTCATGGCCCTGAAAACCAGCAGCACAGCCTTAAACTCAATCCATTGTTCTACAGGCAGCCAATGCAGAAAATGCAGGACGGTCATAATATGATTGTGGCTGCCTACACCAGTAAGCAGCCATGCTGCTGCATTTTGAACAAGGTACAAGTGGCTGATAAGCACCGCCAGTAGTCTGTAGAAGAGGGAGTTACAAAAATCAAGCCTCATAGTCACCAGATCACTGTGGCAAGGTCAGGCTGGAATAAATAAGAGCATAACTTACGCAAATTGTGTAGTTGGAAAAAAAAATTAAACCATAATGACGTGCGATCACAAGGCTCCATTGTATATTCAGTGCAATTTGGTTTTGGTCTGGAAGGAGAAAGGTCTTCAAGATGCAGGTATTATTGGAAGCGCAATATGGAATAGTTTCTCTGAGAGATTGTTGTAAGAATTGTTCATCAAAGCAGTGCCATTGACTATATTGCTTAAAAGATCACTTCAGAGATTTAAGCAGAAATTGAGAAGTTTTTGCTCATGCTAGTGCTATGCTAGTTGGAATTAAATCAGGCATGTCTGCTCTGTGCACTTTTCACAAGATGAAAGACTTAAGAGAACACTGCTGTTTTTCTCACACTTAAGGGGAAGTGGCCTGACACAGGAGAGACAAATGTAAACTTCTGGAGATGTGAACCGTAAATCAGACAATATAAATATTACAACTATATCAGTTATGTCATACCTGAGCAAGGAGTGCCAGGTTACAGCAAGATGTTGCACTACTTTTAGTTTATGTAGATTGATAATAGAAACTTGGGTCATCCCAAAATTTTGCAAGCCCAAAACAAACTCCAAGCACCAACTCATATGGGACACATCAAGCATAGTAAATCGGGCAATCCAGGATATGTTGCATTACCTGCTTAGCACTGCAATTTCAGTGTCCTTTCTCTGCCATCAGATTTTGTGTAGCGACATGCTTTAGGACTGACATGATAACAAATAGCGATTAGTCAAGATAATTGAGACTGGAGGGTAGAACCTGCACAGAGAGGCAAGAGAAATGAAAACCCCAAAATTGTCTGTTTTTGAGCTTGCTGTTTTGCCTCAATCCCATTTCAGTATTCAGTGTTTCTTGTTGGAGTGTGAAACAAAACAACTTGTACAGACTTTACTGAAGAGGTGAAAATACCTTGTTAAGCTGGAACACTCAGTAAATGTTTGCTGGTGTGTCATAGTACCACTGCTTTATGGCAAATTTTAATATGAAAAAGTTCTGAAGAAGATAGAGAGCCAAAGAACTATAGTGGGTCTAGGAAGGGTTATGGTTATGTGCCATGCTTTATTAAACCGAGCACTTGGAAGTTTGAAATGAACTGAACAACTTCATATAGAGGAATGATACTCAGTAGCAGAGAAGCACAGTGCAGTGGTAACTGCCAGGTGTCATGGTTTTCTCAAAAGTCAGAAAGCTTTGAAATTAGTTAGTTCCATTCTTTTTCCAAAAGTTAAATGGTCTCACTTGGGTATAACAGTAGCAAAAGTAGATGCTGACTGTTTTCCGCAGCCTTGATTGGTGGCTCAATCTGTCTAGATTTGATTGTGCTACTTGAGCAGTAAATTGAGCAATAAAGTGTTTGTTTGTTTTCAGAGGCAAAGTACATAAATAGAGTATATTTGTGCAGGAAGATTAGTTCAGCAGTAGTCCTCCACTCAGGAGGACCCTTAACAGAAAATGATCAGAGAAATAACTTTATTTCAGAAATGGACTGATAAAATGTATCCATTTTCATTAATAAAGCCAAATAATGAAATTCAGAAACTGGTTGTTAGTAATAGCAAAAACCGCGTTGTATCATTGCTTACTAACCTCTATGAGCAAGAATTTGCAACAATTAAGAGAAAGCATGGGTCCTTCTCTTGCCTTGGACTATCTGTAACCACATTTCAAGCTTAATGGAGATGCTAGTGGACTTGGTTACCAGATAAGACTGCTTTGTGTAAAGAGGAACCATTAGGTAAGCTCATCCATACCTGTCACTCTTGTGTTTGATAGCTGGGCAACTGGCTGAGCCCAACTACACAGCATACGTTGTAGATATGATTTTGGTATACAAGTGAGTTAAAATTGAGATGGCACTTGCAGATATAGGAGTGAATTGTGTTTTTAGATAGGTGAATAGGAACTGGCTTCCAAGGTCAGGAATTTGGGATGTGCTGGAATAACTAAAACAAGCTTAAACTTTTGCAAGCAGTCACTTTAGGAAGCCTCTTGGGTCACAGACATCTTTCATGGAATTCATTTTCATGCTACAAGATTCCTGCTAGCAATTAGGCTGTGTAAGATGTTCAGTAAAAAAGACATAAGATTCCTCAAGCACGAATGCTGAGTGTGTGTACTATTGAAAGTATTAGTAATTATAAGTACTAAAAATAGTGGTAATTAGTATTGAAGTCTCAGTAATATTGTTTGTAACAATATTGTTGCTGGGAGGGTCTTGGGAATCTCATCCAAAAGAAATTATGCACCTTTCTTAAAGATAAGGGAGAAAACTAGTTAACATTTACCTTAAATGCACCATTCTCCCTGGGGCTTCTCCTGGCCGTCCAGTCAGGATAGTAGGGTAGATCCCGCTGGGTACCACTAGGAGGCAGATCACTAATTTTCTAGACCCCCTACACCCAGGGATCTAACCTCTGTTGCCCACTCTTGTCTGCCTGGGCACAGCTAGGATGCAGGCTGACTCTCTCTCTACGGAGACAGTCCCAAAAGGAAAGGAACAATTTATAAAATAAAAAAAAAGGATTTGGAGGCTCTGGGTGCCAGGGGAGGAGCAAGTCCTCTCCCTGTTCACCTCCCTTCTGCGAAGGGATCTTGGAGCAAGACCGGGCACCCCCTTCCCTGGTGGTGCGGGGATCCCCGAAGAGCGGGAGTGACAGCCCAGAAGGGGCTCCTAGGGGCCATCTCCTCACCCCACTGGAGCGGAGAGGGACGGGCGCAGCAAACATCGCCTCTGGGGAGAAGGGCAAGCAGGAACGGCAAGTAACCCATCCCAGGAAAAAAGCCCCGTCAGTTCCTCCCTCCCCAACCCTCGGGCAGAGGTCCCTTCCCGCCTTGACAATGCTCCAGCCACGGTGTCCCGGCTTGGGCAGCTCCGACACGGAGAGGCAAAGCTCCCGTGCACTGGGGCAACTTCTCCTGATCTCGCCCCATAGGGCCGACCAGGCATCCAGAATAGCAGCGCGGGGCGGGAATCCCCCGCCCGGAACCACCCCAGCCCACCTACAAATCTGACCCACGGCGCCGCAGCAGCCCGAGAGCAAGGCCCACCCGTCCCGCGCGGCCAGGAAAAGGCGTGAAAAGGGAAATGGTCCCCAAACGCAGGACCACAGCAGAGCAGATGGAGGCAGAAGAGCAGTCTGCCTCCGGAAGCCCCGCTCGCACATCCCCTCGAGCCCAAGATCTCCACATGGAGGTATTGAAAGAAATCCTCTCTGAGTTAAAGAGGAAGAGAACTGTGGCCAGGAACTCTGTCTTCCCCACCGAGGGGGAGTGCTACCCCCGAGATCCGACAGACAAGGGGATCAAGTGCAACCTAAGGAGGAACTTTGAGGAAATCTCAACCATCATAAAGATGGCCACACTAACCTCCTACTTCTCAAGGGCCCTAATGACGTGGATCAAGCGAGCCGGGGATCCAAGGATATCTTCAAAGATGACCAGAGTTCTCTCTACCAGAATACAACTTGCTTACGCCTTTGTAGCCGACTCTTCGACAGACATGCTCCGCTGAGCATCCAGAGCAGCAGCATCCAATGTGGCAGCACGCCGCCGCCTGTGGCTGAGATATTGGAAAGGAGACAACACCTCCAAGAATGCTCTGGTCAGGGGCCCATTCCAGGGACGCAAACTCTTTGGGGTCTGCCTCGATAAAGTTCTGGCGGACGCTACTGACAAGAGTAAAAAACAGATGTTGCAGAGCGTGGGAATCCAAAAGCGTTCCTTTCGTCCCTACGATACATCCTCCTCGGGGACTGGGGGCTCGAGGCGGCCATTCTTCCCACACAGGGGAAACCAACAGAGATACAGAGCAAAGACAAAAGGGCCACGACAATCGAAACAAACAGCGGCAGAACCCAAGCCGTCCCAAGCTGGACACCTGACTGGGGCGCAGACGGTGGAGAGGACCAGGAAAAACTGGGTGGCAGGCTTCAACAATTCACAGATCAATGGAAACAGGCAACCGCAGACGCATGGATCACCCAAACAATACTACGGGGGTACACAATAGAATTCTCCCGTTCCCCCCGACAGTTCTTCTGCACCTCTCCAGCAACCTGGCCAAACAGACAGCGATGCAAAAAAGAAATATCCAGACTTGTCCATCCGGGCCATCAAAGCCGTCCCTCTCCACGAAAACGCCCAGGGACTGTACTCCATTCTCTTCCTGGTTCCAAAAAAGTCAGACAAATTAAGAGTGGTGTTGGACCTAAAGATTCTGAACTGGGTCATCAAGATTCAGAAATTCAAAATGGAGACATTGCAATCCATTCGTATCGCAATCACAAAGGGAGAGTGGCTCACATCACTCGACCTGAAGGAGGCCTACCTCCACGTTCCAGTTCTACCAGCTCATAGATGGTGGCTACGGCTCAGTTATGCCGAGCAACATTGGCAGTATACAGCGCTCCCATTCGGACTGGCTACCTCACCGAGAACCTTTACCAAGATTCTAGCAGCACTCGTAGTGAACCTACGGATGGAGGGGATCAAGCTGCACCCCATCCTGGACAACATCTTGATACGATCCCCAACCTACGAACAAGCTCAGAGGGATGTATACAAAACTATCACATACTTACAAGAGCACGGGTTCGTGGTCAGCTTCAAGAAAAGTCGTCTCGAGCCCTCTCAGACTCTAGAGCATCTGGGAGCAGTGTTGGACACCAGAATTTGCAGATTCTTCTTATCTCAACAGAGACAACGGAAATTTCTCAATCTGATCCAGGAGAGCTTGAAAGCTCGCAGAATCAAACTAAAGACCCTGGCCAGCCTTCTGGGAGCCATGACCTCCTGCTTGGGGATCATACAATGGGCCAGATTCCATGCCAGACCCCTCCAACGTTTCTGCGCCCATGGCAGGACAACATAACGCGGGGAGAAAACCCATGGGTACTGATACCAGCCGACCTGAAGAAGTCCTTCAGATGGTGGGTAATGCCATCCCGATTCGTATCCGGGATGCCCCTCGTGGACCCAGAGATGACAACCCTAACAACGGACGCGAGTCTCCACAGCTGGGGAGCACACACACAGAGCTTATCGACCCAAGGGAAATGGAGTCCGTGGGAAAAAGAACATCACGTCAATTGGTTGGAGCTGAGGGCAGTCTATATGGCACTTCGGAGCCTGGCCCCGACTCTGTGAGGAAAGGATATCCTCGTACTCACGGACAACATGGTGGCAAAGGCCTACCTGAACCATCAAGGCGGCTCAAAATCAGAAGCACTCCACTGGATGGCAGCCATGCTCATCAGATAGGCGGAGAGGAACTTACGATCCATCAGGGCACTACACATCAAGGGGCAAGCGAACACTCGAGCCGACTGGCTCAGCAGAATAGGCCTGGATCAAGGAGAATGGTCTCTACACCCAAGGGCATTCCGAGCAATAACCAATCGGTTCGGCAGGGAAGGCAAATAGATGGCCCTGTGGCCATTTGATATTCAGAGTGATATTCACAGTAGACCTGTTCGCATCCCCAGTCAACGCAAAGGCGAACATCTTCGTATCTCGCCACCCAGACAGCAAGGCAGTAGCCTTCGACACTCTGAATATCAAATGGCCACAGGGCCGTCTATTTGCCTTCCCTCCGTTGCTCCTCATACAGAGAACCATAACAAAGAAAAAGAGCGAGGGTGCAGAAATAGTTCTGGTGACCCCCTTTTGGCCACGGAGACCATGGTTTGCAGACCTCCTGGACCTCCGTGCAGAACCTCCTCTCAGACTACCAGTCCTACCAGACCTAATTACTCAGGGCCTGATACGACATGACAATCCAGCACCGCTCAGCCTGGAGGTTGAAAGGAGGGCCTTAAGAAAATTAGGGTATTCTAACAAAGTTCTAGAAATGATGCTACAATCTAGACGGCTGGCAACCAAACGTATTTATCAGAGCACCTGGGCTACGTTTGCTAGGTGGTGCCAGAGTAAGGCAATCAGGCCAGCCAGGGCGCAGATTAGTAGCATCCTAGATTTTCTACAGCAGGGCTTAGAGAGGGGTTTAAAGCCCAATACACTACAGAGACAGGTAGCAGCACTTACTAGTGTGCTAGGCACAGTAAAGGGTCGCAGAGTATCCGGCCATCCCCATATAAAGCGCTTCATCAGGGCGGCCAGAATCATGTCTCCTCCTGTGGTTCATCGCTTCCGTTCTCGAACCTGAACCTTCTCCTCGGGGCTCTCACCAAGATTCCTTTTGAGCCTTTGAAGGAGGTTTCTTTATACTTCTTATCCATTAAGCTAGCATTCCTCATAGGGATTACTTCTGCCAGAAAGGTGTCAGAATTGGGGGCCTTATCCATCGATCCAGCACTATGCTCCTTCAAGGAGTCTTTGGTTGTCCTCAGGTTGGATCCGGCCTTTAGCCCTAAGGTGGATTCACTTTTCCACAGGGAACAGGAAATTAATCTCCCTTCTTTCTGTCCTGATCCAGGTCATCTGTTAAAACGAACCTGGCACACCTTAGATGTTAGAAGGGCCCTGAAGATCTGCCTTCTCAGTACTAAATCATTTAGGAAAACTTAGCCCCTTTTCGTTTCTTACAATCCCCAGAGAAGAGGTTTGAAAGCATCCAAGGCCTTGATAGCCAAATGGATGACTGTCTGCATTTCAGAAGCCTATAGGGCTACAGGCAAAATCCCTCCAGAAGGGATATTCGCGCACTCCCTTAGGGACGCTGCTACCTCTCAGGCTTTCAGGAATGCAGCCTTCTACGGGGAGATCTGTCGTGCCGCGACGTGGTCCTCGGTGCATTCTTTTTCAAGGCACTACAGAATCCCGTTGCAGGACTCGATGGAGGCGGCGTTCGGAAGGAGGGTCCTTCAGGCGGTTCTCTAATCAGAGGCGCTGCCGAGGACGTCACTCAGTTCTTCTGTTGATTGTACTCTCCCCTCTGTTTACCCTCCCATAGTATTGGACTGGGGTACTGCTTGGGTACGACCCTACTATCCTGACTGGACAGCCAGGAGGATCCCCCGGGAGAAAGGAAAATTGGTCACTTTACCTCTGAATTTTCCTTCTGCGGGGGATCATCCTGGCCGACCAGCCCCCACCTGGAGTGTTCAGAACTCTGTGATGTCAGAGCAGGGTTTGGCTACCTTGTCTCTTAATTTGACTCGGACCATACGATGAATTCGTTGGTCTTGAATAAGGGGAGAGACAGAGAGAAAGAGAGATTTAGAATAAGTTGGCATCCAGTTCTCTAGTTTAGAGCGTTAGAAAAGTTTGATTACATAGGATAAATTTGATATAAGTCAAGCAGATTAATAAGGCTTGGAAAGACTGGGGAACAGAGGTTAGATCCCTGGGTGTAGGAGTCTAGAAAATTTGTGGTCTGCCTCCTAGTGGTACCCGGCGTGATCTACCCTACTATCCTGACTGGCTGGCTATCTACCCTACTATCCCCCGCAGAAGGAAAATTCAGAGGTAAGTGACCACTTTTCCTTTTCCCCCCATTAAGATTACTCTTGGCTTTCAGGTGTAACATTTGAATGCAAGAGAGCTGGTATTCAGATGTAAAGATGAATCCCCAACTCCTCCTTGGGGCACATTCTGCCACATCAGCAGCTTTGAGTGGAAAGAGATTTCATATAAGAACCATTCATTCACCCCATGAATGTGCTTCAGCAATGCACATCTTTACCACGCACCATCAATTAGACTTGCTCTTCAGATGTTGCATCTTCACCCACATCAACCAATAAGTGTATTCCCATACCAGTTGGAGACCAATTTACTCTTCCTTATTAAATTCTTCTTGCTGCCAATTACGTTCTTTTGGGGAAGACTGGTGGGCATATTTTTGACAAAAACATTTGCACAGCCAGAAAGTTAAAGGCAGAACCACATACCATTATGAACCACCAAGTAGAAAAGCCCCTTTTAAACAGAGATGGCTTGAGGTTTCTTTTTGAAAATTTAGCCATGTGTTCTAGTAGGTGGGAGGGTCATATATGCAAAATTTGAAGAAGATCCATTATGGTAATCAAATGTTTTTATGATTTAAAAGTTAATTGGTAGTGGTCAAATTCTCCCCGTCCATACCTTTTTGTGTGATTCATATCTTTCTTGCCTTTGTGAGTTGAGCCCCCTAAAATTCCAGAGTCATGTAGTCTGAGATGTCCATCAAATACTGTTGTGGGCTGATGGTGTTTAGGTAAGCCAAAAAAAGAGTTGTTCATCTTTAGACATTTAGTTATTTCAGCCAATCATTGGTGGAGATTGTGGAAACCTGGTAATGTGTCAGGGAGAGCTCTCCAAAGGCTCATTTACAGCTTCAGCTGCAAATGGAGTGCAAGAGAATTTAAGGCAGAGCAGGTAACACCCTGCATCCCCACCCACTGTCTGTGAGTTGATTGATTTTAATCTGCAAAACAAAGGGTTTGGAGCAACAGGATACTAGTGCAATTGTGTCCTCATTGAAGTCATTGGCTCAGCTCCCATAGACTTCTGTGGGAGAAGACTGCTCTCTTAGACTCAGAATCTTTATTCTTTTTGGGAATAAATTGCAGGTTTGAGGATATAACTCTTTCCCAGAGAGAGGTCCTGACCAGCTCCATGAACAAGAAACTCTGAAACAGAGTGTCGGGGGTGATTTCACCACGCCTGAACCACACTCGAACTCGGCCCGCGTTTGACTGTGGTGCACGTCTGTTTGCTACCCGCCAGATGTTCACCACAGTCAAACGCGGGCCGCGTTTGCATTCACCACACTTTTGGACCCGAGAACGTGAGCGGCTCCAGAAGTGTGGTGAATGGCCACGACAGGGGTGAATAAAACGTCTCGTCTGTTCACTTACCCCTGCCGGTGGTGGAAGCCATTCACCCCCGAACGCGGTGTCGGGAGCGTCTGGATTGGTCGCTCACGCTGCCTGTCCGGCGGGGGGGGCGTTGTGGACCTCAGGGGGCGGGGCCATGCGGCGGCACTCTGCACCACCCGGCCCCGCCCCCACCGCGATCTGCAGTGCGCCGACAGACATTACGGCGGGCCCCATTAACCACGGGCCATGGTTCGCCGGTCACCGCGGCCCGGAGTGAGGCGGTGCACGTCTGTCGGCGCGCCTCTTCACCCCGGGCCATGGTTCGAACCACCCCACGTCCTGTGGTGACTGGGGCCCGCCGTAACGTCTGAAATCACCCAGGGTCTAATAACCAATCTTAGCTTAAAGGGGGAGCTGGAAGCGACCATGAGGGTTGTTGAGTCCAGCCCCCTGTTTGGTGTAGGGGTACATGCACTCCTCCTGCACCTTGCATGCACCCAGAGAATAGAGCATATATCAGGGGTGGAGGTGGGTGTAGTGTGGGAGCACTGCAGTTTCCATGCAGTGAAACTGGAGATGGGTGGGAGCATCTCATGTGAAAAGTGCCATAATTACATAACATAACATTGTTAACACAACATGTGTACTTAATTTATTACCATACATGCTTACTCTTTTTACTATTTACCACTAACTAAATTAGGACATTTTTTGCAGATCATTTATTTAATATCGTACATCACCTATGAAATTTTTTCACAACACTGTAACTCTGTCCTTTTGTGTAGAATTTAACTGTACAAGTCATTTAATTGTATAAAGTTGTATAAACTTTCATTGCAAGCATTTCATTGTATAAAGTTTATCAATTTCTGTACATATAAAGTACAGAGTTGAGGCATGGAGATGGGTGGAGGCAGCCATGTGAATGCCACGGGGGATGAGTTGGGGGTGCATGTGCTCTCCTGCACTTGCTCCCTGGACCCCATTCCTTCCTGCCTCCTGACCTCCATTGCTTCTACTGTCGCCCCTCCCCTCCTGCACAACATCAACCTCTCCCTCTCTACCGGCTCCATCCCCTCTGCCTTTAAACACGCCACTGTCTCCCCCATTCTCAAAAAGTCCACTCTGGATCCCTCTGAACCCTCTGATTACTGTTCTGTCTCGCTCCTCCCTTTTGCTTCCAAACTCCTTGAACTGGTTGTCTACTCGCGTTGCCTTGACCTCCTCTCCCCCAACTCCTCCCTTGACCCCCAACCTGGCTTCCGCCCCCTTCACTCCACTGAAACCGCTCTGGCTATGATCACCAACGATCTTGTAGCAAAATCCAACTGCCTTTACTCTATTCTTGTCCTCCTTGATCTCTCTGCTGCCTTCGACACTGTTGACCACTCACTCCTGCTTGAATTGTTTCACTCCCCGGCGATTCTCAGACTCTGTCCTCCACTGGTTCTCCTCCTTCCTTTCTACCACTCCTTCAATGTATCTCTTACTAACTCCTCCCCTTCCTCCTCCCTACCCCTCTCGGTCAGGGTTCCCCAAGGCTCTGTCCTTGCCCCTCTTCTCTATCTACACCCAATCCCTAGACAAACGCATTGCCTCCCACAGTTTCCAATACCACCGATAGGCTGACGACACTCAACTCTATCTCTCCGCTCCTTCCCTCTCCCCCTCTGTTCAAGCTCGTCTCACCAACTGTCTCTCTGATAGCTCCACCTGGGTTTCTCAATGCCAACTCAAACTGAACATGGCGAAAACTGAACTCCTTATCTTCCCTCCCAATCCTTCCTCTCCCTCTTCGCTGTCAATTGCCATTGACAGGGTCTCCATCCTCCCTGTCCCCCAAGCCCGTAGCTTGGGTTTCATCTTCGACTCGCACCTTACCTTCAAACCCTACATTGACTCCGTGGCCAATATCCTGCCGCTTCTCCACAACATTGCTAATATCCGCCCTTTTCTGTCTGTCTCCTATGCCAAAATTCTCATCCATGCCCTAGTCATCTCACGCCTCGACTTGTAACCTCCTCCTCGTTGGCCTTCCCCACTCTTACCTTTCTTCCCTCATCTCTGTTCAAAACTCTGTTGCCAGGATCATCCACCTAGCCCATCACTTTGACCATGTGCAGCCTCTCCTCTACTCTTCCCACTGACTCCCCCTTCCTGAGCGTATTCTGCACAAGTTCCTCGTCTTCACCTACAAAGCCCTTCACAGCCTCGCTCCCCCCTACCTCTCTGCCCTGATCTCCTTCCGAACCCCTGTTCGAGCACTCCGGTCCTCTTCCATCCTCACCCTCCCACGCCTCCCCTGCTCCCCCAACCGCCTTCGTCCCTTCTCCCTCACTGCCCCGCATGCCTGGAACTCCCTCGCTGCCCTCGTCCGCCCTGCCCCCACCCTCCACACCTTCAGGTCCCTCCTCAAAACCCACTTCTTCCCCTCTGCCCTTCCAAACTCCTGCTAATCATCCCCACCCAGGATTATCCCCCACCTGTTATCCGCAAACTCGCAATGTACTGTAACCAAGCCAAGAACATGTACCTGAGTTCTCGCATCCTCGTGATCGTTGCATCCCTTGTCTCGCCTTCTGTTCCCCCTTTCCTGTCTCCCCTCCCCCTGTCTTTAGATTGTAAGCTCTCAGGCAGGGACCGTGTCTATCTTCTTCGCTGTAAAGCACCAGGTACATTGCTGGCGCTATATAAAAGCGTAATAATAATACACCCACCTCCACCCATCTACACTCATCACCCACGCACGGAGCAGTGGACCCCAATGCCCGATGCTCTGTACGTGGAGATGTGGTGTGCGACCATTGGAATGGGTGCACACCCACCGCAGCTACACACCTATCAACCCACCCACCGCGTCTGTTTAAAAATGGCCATTGATAACAAAGTATAAATCATTTCCATGCCTTTTGATGTTTAAATTTTATTACATTGTACGTTGTTAAATGTGTTTTTTAAATACAAGTTGATCTTTTCATTTGATTTCTTTGCCTAGCTAAAGTATGTTCTTCGTTTTGACCCACCTGAGCACATTTATTTATTGTATAATTTGTCCCTTACTTTAGTGTGGAATTAATCTCTTGCTCTATGCCTGTTGAAATGCATGTCTTCTCAAATGAATATATATTTTGGTGGGCTCTTAAAGCTAGTCCTTCCCACAGCATAACCTTTGACTAAAGGGTTTTGGTTTTGACTATCCCATTTGCGCTGATGGAGAGAATTTACATCTGAATGTTGATATGCATGCTTTCCACCAGGAAAAAGACATCAGAGATGAAACAAAATTTCTTTGTAGCATGTAAAGCTTCCTTTTTATTTATTTAATTATTCATTTAATTATTTCGATTTGCATCCCACCCTTTCCCTTAGGCTCAGGGTTGCTCACATTTCAACTTATTCACTGTAACAAACCTCTAACCGTTAACATTAAACTAACTCATCTAGTAATCTTCACAAGAGCCCTGTGTGGTAGGTTAGCCTGAGAGGTCTGTGACAGGCCCAGGGTCACCCAGTGAGTTCATGGCTAAGGCATGTCTTGAACCAGGGCCTTCTACAATTCCCCCTAGAATCCTAACATTATAATTAATATTTTGTGATCTTTACATGTCTCTCTTCAAACCGACTGAAATGTTCTTATCTTAAATGCTGTTTTTTAGATATTAAAACTCTGCCATCTCTCAATAAAATGAGGCAGCAGACAAATGTTCCATTCAGCCTTCAGAACAATAGCCTATAGACCAAAGTACTAGTGTCTCAGTTATCCATGGAAAAACATTGCGAGCTATCTAGTTTGAGGCAAAGTGTGAAATTTGTAAAACTTGTGTGATCAAGCAAAATGTGTACATTAAATATTTAATCTAAAAGTTAAAAGGGATCTCCTATGTACTTCAGCCCACGCAATGTTACACTAGCACATGCTGTTTCACAGGAGGAGACGGGGAATTGCTATTAACCAAAATCACGTCAGGGGGATCGCATGAAGTTCTGCTTGTGTGTGTGTGTGCCTTTTGCACGTGATTAGCCCATTTCTGCCATGATTTCAGTGACAGGAGACAGTGCTGGAAATCCAGCCATCCTCCCATCGCTGAAATTACTGCAACAATAGGCTCAACACCACTGCATATGAGCAGAACTTCATGTGATCCCCCGACATGATTTTGGTTCACAGCAGTTTCCCCCACCCTCGTCTCGTGTGCAAGCAGCCTTAGTGACCTAGGACAGTTCCCTGAGTTTTGTTGGGTTCTATAGTACTTTTAATGCCCCAACTTGAAGGAGTGGAAGAATCCAATGGTTAAGTTTATATAAAATGCTGATGTGACTGCTTTTCTATGCTGGTTTTGTTGTCAGATGTCCCAATGTAATATCACAGGGTTTATTGAATTACTCCGCATTCTCTTTGGTGATATAAAGACATCTTTGCAGAATACAGGATTACGTAAAGGATATAGCTGCCAATCAAAATTGTTTTATTTGAACCAAATATTAGAGTTAACAAAATGTGATTCGTACAGATGGGTATCAACTATTCTGGAACGCACAGCATACAGTAATTTTCTGTGTGCTATTAATGTGAACATATAGCACAGCCTTATGCTCTGCTACATCTTCTTTAGAAGTGAATCCCATTCCCAACTGCTCCTTCCTCTAAACAATTTTAGTAATGCAAGTATGTATTATGAATATACGTCTGTGGTATGTACAAATCTGAAAATCAGGACAACAGTAAAACAAATTTAATGTTAAACTAAGTTACTACTCACATTCAAATGCAATCTTCAAAAAATTTTAAATATTTTTTTTGTCATGGAATTTTCAGGGCTTTTTCTACAAACACTAGGTACAGTTTGTCATGCGTTATGTGGTCTCTTGTGCTTAGGAATCCCCACTCAGCAGAAAAATCATTAAATACAAGTGGCAAGATTTAGCAGTTAAAGCTGAAATTAGTTTATCTTGGCCTTCTCTTTACTGGTACAGAATTTTTAGAACAGTATAGTATGACCCATTCTCATTTGACCATATTAACTAGACTTATTAAAGCCTTCTACATGCCCAAGGTCTGCATCTCTCTGTCCTTGTCTAAATTAATGTTATAAACCTAATTATTTTTGTATAGTAGTTGAGACAGGTGTAGGAACTATATTGCATGTAATTTGACATTCATATATATAATCATTTGTAGGAGATTTCTTGGGAGTGGTGCCTGATTTAGAAATTTAACACAGTCTAAGAGCTTGTAGTGTACAGTGACCGCTGGCCCTATATAAAGATACTCAAGGTAAAATCTTGCAGTGCTTTCCTTTTTTGTTGTTGAATCAATCTTGTAGTGTTTTCTCTATAAAAGTAAACATTATAAGTATCTTCTAATAGAATACAATGCACAGTACCCAGTTTCCTATTATGATGCCTCTCAAGACACCCCAACTATGATGCTCTTTAGACCCTGCTGCAAAGGACTTTTTCCTGCCGGAGGAACTTCTGTAACCTTTTAGGATCCTGTAGAAGTCCGTCCTACAGGAGTTGGAGCTTGCCTTGGATGGCATCACCTGCAGTCTTTATGTCACTCTTCCAGTGGGTTGAAAGTTGACTGTCCTGTCATTTATTCATTGGCTTAGACCCCTCATTCTGCAACATCATCTCAATGGTACTGCCAACTCTGTCTGGATCAGTGCTTGATTCATTTCAGCTCTAAGACTATCTTTATGGTTGACTCCAATTCAAATGACTTGGTGGGGGCTTTGATAGTCTGTGAGGATTATTGCGTTATGTGATGTCTCTCTCTGGAATCTTCCATCTTCACTGCATGGATTCACACATGATTTCCCTCGCTCTGAAGTTTGTCAGCTCTGTGGCTGCAGGAGCCCATTATATACGGAGACACCTTGCTTTCATTGCAGGCCCTGGACTACTTCTACTTTAATCCACATACCTTGCTTAATGTTGCCGTTGTGCACCTTCTTGCCTCAAGGCATCAGAGTGCTTTTTTGCTAGATCCCTGGACATGTGGGGATCAGGGTAATGAGCGGACTGTGAGGTTTGACCACACAACTGGTGGGCATGTATTTGTTCCTTGTGATTTTACTCCATTTTAGATCTCTGTTTATGGTGTGCAGGCAGACCATTTGGAAGGAGTGTTGGAAATCTAAGCTGTCCAAGATAAAAAGCCTGTGCTCCATCCAGTTGTGGTAGAATTCCTTCAACAAGAACTATAGGGGGAAAGTTGTCCTTTAAAGACTGTATATTGGCCACAGGCTCCCCACCCACTGGCGTTTTCTGAGAGGGGAGGCTTTGCTGTTCTTTTAATGGTCAAACCTGTTTTTGCTTGACTGTCTCTGGGCCTCTTTAGACATAACAAAGATCAGGTGTTAAAACCCCTAAGCATATGTTTGGCCATTGTGTGTAAGCACCATAACAATCCCAACACCAATTTGGTCACCCATTTAACACGTGAACACCATTGTATCACAAGGACAGTTTGCATGTTTCAGCTGAACATGTGGTCAACATTGTGTCTAATTATATCGTGTGGCGTGTAAGCAGGTACAACACGGGGAACAAGGCAGCAGTGCTTGTGTGCTGAGATTGGGTGGCAAGCAAAACACTGATTTGCCCCAAGATGGGCTGTGTGTCTAAGCAGCGCCACATGGTGAACACAGGGTCAAACTATGTTCATATCAAGGTCAGAACACACATTCAGACACCCGTTGACGTGTCTAAAGACACCCTCTGTTTTAGTGGTGCCTGTGGTATGTTTTTATGTAACTGACATAACCCTGAAGAGCCTGGTCGTTTGTCTGTTTCTTGGCAGTGAGGCAGATCAGGGTGCTCTTTTTACCTTTTAAAAGGCTATTGGCTGGTTCCACACACTTTTTAATGTTATGCTTTGTTTTTTTATTGTTGCTGTTTTTAAACAATGATGTGATTCCCTAGTTTTATGGCTTTTTACCTTCTTGCTTTAGCCTTGTATTTGGTGCAATGTGATCTTTATTTATTTATTTATTTATATATACATACACACACACACCGCCCCTCCTGCCACTGTGCCACAAAACCCCACATACCTACCTACCTGCCCATGATGATGGGGTATTTTATGTCTCCCCCATCCTCCCCTCCTTTAATTCAGAAAATATGGCTCTTAGTTCTAGGAGAGAAGTGTGAAATTTATGTGGCTATTTGAAATCTTTTGTGTGTTTAACATTGCAGCCCGTTCTTCATAGAACTATAAAATTGGAGGTGAAGGGTATTTTGTGGGTTTTAGATATTATTTTAATGGTTGCACTTTGTTTTGCAGACACGAGTTGGAGATCAGAAGCAACGTTTCAGTTTACAGTCGAGCGTTTCAACAGGCTGAGTGAGTCTGTCCTCAGTCCTCCCTGCTTTGTACGGAATCTGCCATGGAAGATCATGGTGATGCCACGACTTTACCCAGACAGACCGCACCAAAAAAGTGTAGGATTCTTTTTGCAGTGCAATGCTGAATCTGATTCCACGTAAGACCCTCTAAATCATTAGTAGACACCCATATATGTTGTCATTTAACTGTAGCATAGGACAAACTGTGTGTGTGTGTGTGTGTGTGTTTAGATGTAGAGGTGTGGTTTGAAAGATACCTTAATCTTGTTCCCAGTTCAGATCCTGGCACCTCAGGTTGCTTATACTTGGCATAGTCCTCTAGATGTTCTACCTCGTAGACTGACCAGAACAATGGGACATACCCTTTTTTATTTGGAAAATAAAACATCCTCCTAATAGCCCTGCCAGCCTAGAGAGTGAAGAATTGTTAATTTGTAGCACAAATCTCATGACCCATACAGGCCACATAGTTAGGAAGCAATTTATGTAATACATTTAATCTGGCTGACGTCAGCAGTGCCAAAAAAAATCATTCCTGAAACCCTAATCGGTGTCTGAACAAGGGAAGAAAGGAACTAGTATAGGAAAAGTAAACTTGTCCAACAGTGTAAACGCACTCCCCATTTCTAGCATAGTCATTAAAGACTGTAGTACTATTCAAGTAAGCTTTCAGCAGTTTGATCATTTGATGTCAGACCTTCCAAATCCAATGACAGACCATCCAGAAGGACCCAATAAGATAATTTTGTGACAGTGTTTATCTACTCTCCTGACAGCAGAAAAGGAGCCACGTGTGCTGTAAAGACAGAATAAGTTCAGAGTTGGATAAAAAGTCATCCCCCATGTTTTGGCAGAGAAAATGTTTGACTTGCAAGCATCGTGCATGCTTTTATACTTCACTAAAAAAATAATTAGACCTTGTGGACTGTTGACACCTTAATTATTACAAATATTTGGGTGTGTTTGCCAGGTGTGATATGGGTTTAAAATGGTGAAAATATTACATCTTTGGGCAGTCTTGTGGTGTGTGTTGCGTGGTACCACTGCCGTCTTTGTAATCCCAGTGTGTATTTTGTGTCGGGTGAGGTGGGTTTGTACTTGCATGAATGCACACACCTCTTGCTGTGACAATAAGAGTGCTGGCAAGCGACTCTTCCACAAAATTCTCTTGGTTATGCTGTTGTTATAGAGTTGCTTGTGCTGTTGCAATAGAGTTGGTTTGTGCCTGAGAAAAGTAGGTACAACATTTTTCTGCTAGAATTGAATATTGAGCCATACTGATTTTTGGCAATGAACTCCAGGTAGCAGCAATTTTTCTCTTAGCTATTTTTAAAAGCTATCATAACAACTTTTTCTCAAATACTTCTAAACCTGCTGAAGAGGAACCACTGTTTATCTTTAAACAATCCTAGGGAGAGTAAGATGAGATGTTGTATAAGTTACTATCTTGCAGTGATATTTAAAACTGGATTACTGAGAAATATGTTCCCTCTAGCAACTGTTGCTAGGTGGGTTATAGCTTCTGAGATTCAGAGCCCTTTCAGGTATGCATGAAATATGTGCTGTTGTTTATGTGCATATTTCATGCACGTCTGAAGCCCTCTGTGTGCTCTATTCTTGGCCAGTGCAGTTCTCAAATCAGTGCACTACCAGGTAAGGGAAACCTAATTTTACAAGAGCAGCTGGGAATTTGACCACTCTAGTTGAACGTCGGAAGACTTCTTAGTGCGCACAGTTTGAACACGCACTTCCAGCCAATTGTCTGCCAGCTGGGAAGCACCAGAGCAGTGACGGGGATGGGGGAAAGGCAGGGGAGGGGAGTTTAGGGTAGATTGGGGCTGGCAGGGGGTAGAGGCGGGGAAGGAGAGCTTTAAACAGTGCGGTAAGAGAACGTGGGACCAGATTAACGTGCACTTAATGTTGTGCATGGTGGACATATACATACAAATTGGGCAATGTGAATGTAAACCAGTTTTAGATTGTGCGCTTCAAAGGGAATGCATTATTTTTTATCCGCTCAAATTTTGCACATCTGAAAGAGCTCTAATTCTTAGTAATGCTTCTGAGAGCAGTTAAGCAAACCTTTAAACTTACTGATGGGATGGGAGGTGGAAACATGAATTGGATCTGGTTTGTAATGTATGACTTCAAACCTTGGTTTTCCTCCCTTTATAGAAAACATTTTCACAAGTTCAAGTTTCAAGTGTTAATTTTTAATTTTATAGATCGTGGTCCTGTCATGCACAAGCAGTTCTCAAGATAATAAATTACAAGGACGATGAAAAATCTTTCAGTCGCCGTATTAGTCACTTGTTCTTTCATAAGGAAAATGACTGGGGCTTTTCCAATTTTATGGCATGGAGTGTAAGTAACTGTATGTTCAGCAGAGAGTAATGACTTGAGGAGTGTCCTGTGTTTGCACTTGTCTTTTTAAATGGTAAGGACTCATTCTCACAACAGTAGGAATATGCATGGAAGTTTTGAGCACATCTCTTGCTGCCTCTTCACAACATCCAGGCTGTTTTTGCACAGTTTTGTTAGTGGGGCAAATTATTTACTCAGCACTGGGGGGTTTGCAGGGTATGCAGCATCAGCTACCCTGTGAACCCAGGAGCATCCCATTGTTCCGGGTGTTGGGAGAATGGCCCTATGCTAGGTTGTTGGGTTTTTTTTACTACTCCCTGAATTATGCATGTGAGATTCAGTTTAACTGTTTGAAGATATCTTTGATTACCAGTGAATTGCACTACATTGTTAGCACAGGTTCCTCTTTTGCCCGACTTGGCAATAAGGGGAATGCCCCTCAATTATTTCCATGACCCTTTTATATTGATAGTCCAGTCAACACAGATCATCCCATGAGATATCGTTTATGCTTGCTAAATTGTAACCACTGTCATTTAATAGCAGGCTAGGTTTTGTTTCCCATGCCACTCTTTGCATTTTTATATATGCATTTTGTGACTGTATTAATGTTTGTCTTAATTAAGATAGCTTTTATGAAGTGCTGTGTGAATCTGGGTCCTTAATTTTTATTATCTGAGCTAGAGTACTTGCTTAAGATGACCTGCTTTTAGTGGAGGAAAAAAGTTTTTGATTGCTGACTCTATTATATATGCTAGGAATTGAAATATCATGTCAAGAAAATATAAAAACCAGAAACAAGTTCCCTAGATTCAGACATGAAATTATTTAAATAAATTAAACTCAATGTTGTGGGTCAGTTTGCATCCTTAAGTAGTTCTATAGCAGATTTCAAAAAAGCTTTAGAGATGGTTTCTTTAACTTGCCAGTTCTGGACACTAACTAGTCTTAGGTCCAGAATTAGAAATATAAAGAAAAGTATGGAAGCTTGGATTTTCAGCAAATGTAACACTCAATGTGATCTTGGCTCTACAGGAAGTTACTGATCCAGAGAAAGGCTTTATAGAAGATGACAAAGTCACTTTTGAAGTCTATGTCCAAGCTGATGCTCCACATGGAGTGGCGTAAGTAGCTTTTTGTTTAAAAATCCTTGTTGCTTGAGCAGAAATTAATTATAGCGTTGAGGGTTTTTATTTAAAGTACTACCTTGTTTTGTTACTAATACTGAGATGATAGGTGTTACCAGAGGATCTCAGGGTACTTTATTAACATTAGTTGCTGAAACCTCTTAAGAAATGTTTTATACCCATTTTTAGATAGGACATGAAGATTCGTGTGCTAGTTTAAAGGTTCCTAGAACCAATACTCTGTAACTTTGCTTGCTGCAAAACACTTAAGTTGAATTGTTTGCAAGTTAAAATGAATTACTGATTTTTGTCTTTATGGTCATGATATTTCTGGTGACCACTGTAAGATGACTTTAATATCTAGTTTCAATTCTGCCATGCCATTTAAAAGTCTTAAACCTCAGTTCATTGAACCAAATTCTTACTGTATTAAATTCCATTTTTCAGCCAGGTGACAGTTTCTTAACTCTAAAATGCAAACTTGAGTTTAAGAACTAAATTTTAATACGGGTTTTAGTTTGTTAATTTTAAGAAAAATTAACAAAAGGATTTGAAGTATAAACTCAGTCCTTGTTAAAGGAATGCTAAAATTCATAATTGACAGACAACTGTCAGGTGTATAATCTGTTTTAAACAGTGTGATACTAATGAAAATGGTTAACATAGCATGGGTGTTTTAAAATGCATATATCTGTAGTAGTACAGATTAAATACTTCTACCTTGGTTTTAACCATTAACTACTTTTCTAGGTGGGATTCAAAGAAGCACACAGGATATGTTGGGTTAAAGAACCAGGGAGCAACCTGTTACATGAACAGCTTATTACAGACCTTATTTTTCACAAATCAGCTACGGAAGGTAACTAATAATTTTGTAACTTTTTGACAAATACTGAAGTAGCAAAAGAACCATGTCTTCAATTTCTCTTGCTATTGAAGCGTTTCATCCCATCAGAGTTGCTTTATTGGTTTAGTTTGATCATTCTTTCCGCTTTTCAAAATGGTTCTCACTACTCATTTTTTTCCCCTTTCCTGTAATTCAGTTAACAAGTATCCATGGAGTTTTTGTTTTTTTTAATGGTTAAAACATCAGTATATTTTTCATACCATGTAAAGACAGTTCATGTCTGAAACCTGATGTTGTAAGAAGTTATAGTAGAATACATGGCATATATAGTTACTATTAGACCATATGTGAGAACCTGTCCTAACATAAAGGTTTGTTAGACTTGGCTTTTTTGTAAAGGTAATAAAAATAACTACCTGCCAAGACCTGAGTTGAGAATTTCTTTGCTGGACTGGTTTGTCTCTTGGTGAGGCCACGAATTTGATGTAGGGGAAATGGATTTTCACTCAGTCATTTGCAAGTCAGGTAGAAGAATATCACTTGTCTTATTTTGAAATGTATGCCTTTTGAAAGGGTATGTGTATAGAATAACTTGTTTTATTTTTTAAAGTCTTAACAAATTATAAATAAATTATACATAAAAATGATTTATTTTAAAGTCTTATTTTTAAACTTGTGCTCTTTAAAAAGGGTATCGGTATAGAATAACTCTTTAAACAGTTTGTGATAGGTCTTCTTCCCCCCCCCCCCCAAATTATTTCGGTAAATGTTTATGCTTGTTCTATACCGTGCAAGTCAGGCTTTCTTCTTACATAGTGGTGGTGCTGAAAACATCCTTATTGGCCAAGCAAATTGAGGCCTTACTCTCTGTAACACAGTAAATTTTGAAAATGGCATTCAGTCCATTCCAAAATTTCAGAGAATGCTTTAGGCAAACTTGAAAAACCTCAGATGATTCTACCCATGAGGACCTGCCCCCATTCATGTCTAAACATCCCTCCCCCAATACTTCTGACTTATTACAATTAATGCATTGGAACATACAAAATAGATAGAGGAAAGGATAGTGACTGGTTGGTTTATTTACCTCTGAAGTGGGAATTGATGTATCTCTACAGCAAGAAGAGGATGGAGGCAAGTTCTGTGACAGCATGAATGTGGATGGGTATTTCACTGGCAGATGGATAGTTTGTATGGAAAACTGAATTGAACTGTTGAGGGTAAGGCAGCATCTAGGATCCGATCAATTGAAATTGGGCAGCATATAAATGAAGCCTAATTTAGAATCTGGTTCCTTTTGATTTTTAGCGTGGCCTTATGATCCTCTAATGTTGTTAGTTTAAGGTAACAGGATGTGGTAATAGCTGTCAACCTCTTACCGCCCAGGAGCCAGGCCAGCCCCTGCTGAGCATACATCTTTGGGATGGCAGAGTGAGGTGGACCTAGCACTCAACCAGCCCCAGGGTTCCCATGACCATGATGTCTGGGAGCAAAAGGCAGACTTTATTAAGCAGCCAGAATAAACAGTAAAAGTGGAGGGGAGGATGGAAAGACACGGTTAAAAGGCCCAGAGAGCAGGTAGATTAGGTCAGGAGCTGACGTGCGCTGCTGCTTCTCCATTCCCTTGGGGCTTCTGCAGGCGCTGGACTCCATTCTCCCTGCAGGGTTCCTGTGTGGGGCCAATACGTGTTTGAGTATCATGCATGTTCCTTTAAGGGCTGGGGGCAGGTGTCAATCTGGCCGTTTGGCTTGCAGGGTCCATTCAGATTGTGTTTGTCTGTTGTCCCGGGTTTGTCCGGCTTGCATCACAAGGTGTGCTCCTGGATCTTCCAGAGCACTCTGTGCAGGCTGCCTTGGAGCAGCCACAGCCGGCTTCATGTTGAACATCTAGTGGGTGTTCTTCAGACAGACAGGTAAACCCGGGGTACGGGCTTATGTAGGCACATGTGGAGCTGCTGACTGTTTGTTTACACCTATTGTTGCACAATCAATTTTTATTGCTCTCTTAACAGTCTACATCTGTGTACTCTATCTTAGATTATCTCCTATGGCAAAGATTCTGCATTGCTGTTGGCAATCTTAAAACTTAAAGTGTTTCCTAGCATTTAACTGAAATTTGGCCTCTTACAGTTTAAAATTAGGACTGCTCTGAATAATAATAATAATAATAAATAAAAATCTTGCGTGTATTCTCTGAGGAGCAGTCTGAGTGTTCAGGCAGCTCCTCAGACTCTCAGAGAATACTCGCTGAGTTCCGGTGTATGTGTGTATCAGGATTGGGTGAGTAATGGGGAGCGGGGGGGTTAGAGTTGGGTTGCTTATCTTCTGGAGGGGTCCTGTGCCAATACGTGACCTCTTCCCGGCTGGTAAGTTTAAAAATAAATAAAAACCACTGAGCATGCGCGGCTCTTTTCAAAGATGGTGCTGACCTGCTGATGCTGCCAGCGCCATCTTTGAAAATGGCAGAGCATGCTCAGAAAGGGCCATCCAGGTAAATGGGTTTTTTATTTATTTTTTGATTTTCAAACTTACCAGCCAGGAAGAGGCCACACATCAGCAGGGGACCCTTCCAGAATGTAAGTAAATCACCCTTGACCCCACCCCCCTGTTAGGCCCCCACTCCACTAAGCACCCCACCCCTCACACGCTGCTAGGCCCTCACCCTCCCTTCCCTGGCCCCCACTGACCTATTCCCTCCCCGACCAGTGGGAGCCAGGGAAGGATGAGCAGGGACCTAGTGCTGGCCTCCAGCCCCCTTTCCTGCACTCAGACTCAATTTTCAAGTTGCAGGTGCCCTTCCTTTTAAAACTTCGGAACTTGGTAAATCGAGTTTGAATGCCCCAATCTTCGGTGTTTTCCGAGGAAAACCAAGGACTGGGTTTCAGCACTATTTAAAATCATTATTTTTTATTTTGAGGGTAACTGATTCATTCC
>QEPC01005247.1:696966-717839 GCA_003113815.1 Sphenodon punctatus
CCCCCCCCCCCCCCGAAATACCGGCAATGCAGGAGGGAGCTCTGACAATCAGAGTCAGTTCCCGCCCAACGGTGGCTCCGAGGGACAGACCCTTGGCGAATGCGACGAAACGCCCCCTCCTCCTCCTCGCCACACTCCCTAGCGGCTTGGCGCCGGCGGGAAAAGCAGGCGAAGCAACAACGCGGATCAGAAGGGGGAGGGCTGGGCTAGGGGAGCAACCAATGGGAGAGCAGCCTGGCCGCACGTGACGCCAGAAGCCTCCCTAGAGCGCACAGCCCCGACGCCGCAGTAGGCAACTGACGGTGCTAGAAGGGAGTGTATCTCGGAGCTCCGGTAACCCTTCGAGACCCAGATGGCAGCAAGAAAGAAAAGAGCTGCAACTGCAGAGGTTCAGCAAGACCAAGCAGTAAGCCCCCCAGCCCCAGGACCACCAATCAGTAAGGCCCCCAGCCCCAGGACCTGCATATGGAGGTCCTAAAAGAAATATTAGCAGAGCTAAAAAGGAAAAGATCACCCCCCAGAGAGAAGGGGAGGAAAAGGTTCAAGGGCCAATCTAAGGAAGCAGGAAAGGGGAAGGCCCCCAGAAAGGGGAGAACCCACAAAAGAACAGCGGGACTCCTCGACTCTCCCGCTTCCTCGGCTGAGGAAGAGGAGGAAGTAGCTTCAGTCTCATCTGAGGGAGAGATGGTGGGTGCCAGAGCCACCGGAGGCGGGGAGGAGGCCCCCCAAACATCAGTTAATCCAGAGGAGGGAGATAGAGATAGAGGGGCAAGATGGGGAGGATATAATCTCAGAGGGGGAAAAAGAAGCCTCTTCAATGGAGGAACGGGAAATAGAGGAACTGGAGGTGCAAATGTCTGGGGACCCAGACAGACAGTTCCCAATGAGATACAGGGACGAAGTCCTAAACCAGATAACTAGAGCCCTGCATCTTCAACAGAAGAAGGTCAAGCAGGCCTCTTCGGAGTCCTCGGAGGAGGAAGAGGAGGAGGTTAGGCAATATATTCCTCGGGCCACCGCCATGGACAAGGGAGTCATCTTAGACAAAGCATACGAAAAAATAATTTAAAAAGAGTGGCAGCAACCTAACAAGCTTTTCAAAATGAATAAAACCTTACTGTCTCTTTATTCCCTCTGAAAGAATAAGGAACCACTCCTAGCTATCCCCAAGGTGGATGCGGCAGCGGCCTCTCTGGCCAGGAACTCTGTATTCCCGACTGAAGGGGAGTGTTACCCGAGGGACCCCACAGACAAGGGGATCGAATCCAACCTCAGGCATAACTTTGAGGAAACAGCCACAGTAATGAGGATATCTGTAGTAACCTCCTACTTCTCGAGAGCTCTCATGACGTGGATCAAGAGAGCCAGAGACCCGAAGGTATCAGAAAAAATGACTAGGATTCTGTCAACCAGAATACAACTAGCACACTCCTTCATAGCGGATTCATCCACAGACATGCTGAGGTGGTCTGCGAGAGCAGTAGCATCAAACGTAGCGGCACGCCGCCGACTCTGGCTACGATCCTGGAAAGGGGACAACACGGCCAAGAACACCTTGGTAGGAGGCCCCTTCCAGGGGGAGAAGCTATTTGGGGTGTGCTTGAATAAAGTCCTGACCGAGGCAGCAGATAAAAACAAAAAACAGACTCTGCAGAGCATAGGACAGCCTAGAAGGAATTTTCGTCCCTTCAACCAACGCCAAGCTCACGCAGGGAACAGAAAACCCTTCTACGCACCTAGGGGCAGACAGCAGAAGTATAAATCCATCTGGAGCAGACAGAAGGGACAAGGCACACGACCAAAACACTCCCAAGGATCAAACAGACCCAAGTCAGAGACATGACTACCTGTTTTACCAACCAAGTCAACAGGGTTTAGAGGGAAGGCTCCAAAAGTTCACAGGGGAGTGGCAAAGGGCAACATCAGACCGCTGGGTCTTAGAAACAATACAAAGGGGCTACTCGATAGAATTCTTCCAATACCCCAAAGGCTTCTTCATTGCCTCACCAAAGTCAAGCAACCCCAAGAAACACCGAGCCATGCTAGATGAAATTTACAGGTTAAGGGACATAGGAGCAATAGAGCAGGTACCACTACAAGAGCAGGGACAAGGATTATATTCCATCCTATTCCTGGTACCGAAGAAATCAGACGAGTGGCGAGCAGTTCTCGATCTGAAGAGGCTAAACAGGTGTGTCCGGGCAAGAAAATTCAAAATGGAGACACTCTATTCCATCAGAACCGCCCTAACACCAAAAGAATGGCTAACATCACTAGACCTCAAAGAAGCATATCTCCATGTCCCGATCCTGCCTTCACACAGAAAATGGCTGAGGTTCCAGTATATGCAGGAACACTGGCAATACACGGCCCTCCCATTTGGTCTAGCAACCTCGCCCAGAACATTCACGAAAGTGCTGATCCCACTAATAGCAAAACTCAGGGGAGAAGGGATAAAAATCCACCCCTACCTGGACAATCTGCTGATTCGATCGCCAACCTTCCAGCAGGCAACAGCAGACATACACAGGGTGATATCGTTTCTCCAGAAACACGGGTTCATAGTGAACTTCAAAAAGAGTCATCTGGAACCTTCGCAGTCTCTGGAGCACCTCGGAGTAGTTCTGAACACGAAGATATTCAGACTGTATCTGACACAACAGAGGCGTCAATCCCTGCTGAGCCTGATAAACCAAGTCTCCCACAACCCACGATCCAGGCTGAAAGACCTGGCCAGCCTACTGGGGGGGCATGATATCATGCATAAGCATTCTAAGCTGGGCAAGGCTACACGCAAGAACACCTCAAAGATTCCTGAGACCCTGGCAAGATCAACTAACCCAGGGGAGGAACCCATGGATTGTAGTACCACTGATGGTCAAGAAATCTCTAATGTGGTGGAAGGAGAAGGAGAGATTCGAACACGGAGTACCCATCGCAGATCCCGACAGGATATCGATAACAGATGCAAGCCTATTTGGATGGGGCGCACGCATGCAAAACAAGTTTGTACAGGGAAAATGGATGCAGTGGGAAAAAAGACACCACATAAACTGGTTGGAGCTCAGCAGTGTACCTGGCAATGAGAAAGATGACACCATCAATACGAGGACAGCATGTCCTGATCTATACGGACAGTGTCGTGACAAGGGCCTATATAAACCACCAAGGAGAGGCTCGAGGTCAGAGACCCTACATCAACAAGCGTTAATTCTACTCAAATGGGCAAAAGTAAACCTCAAATCAATCAGAGCGGTTCACATCCTGGAACAACAGAACACTCAAGCAGACTGGCTCAGCCGAGAGACGATAGACCCCGGGGAACGGTCCCTACATCCACGGACATTCCAAGTCATAGTAGAGGCCTTCGGAACTCCAGAGATCGACCTATTTGCCCAATCGAGCAATGCAAAGGCAAAGACATTCTTTACCAGATTCCCCAACAAGCAAGCAGCGGGATTCGACGCACTCAATCTAGCGTGGCCACGGCCTACTATTTGCATTTCCCCCCGTTTCCGCTGATACATCTAACAGTGGCAAAAATCAAGAGAGAGCGAGCGGAGGTGATTCTGGTAGCACCATTCTGCCCACGGCGCCCGTGGTTCGCAGACATTCTAGCAATGTCAACAACGTCCCACCTCAGGCTACCACTCAGGAAAGACATGCTAATGCAAGGACCAATACTCCACGAGAATCCAGAATCCCTCTCTCTAACAGCATGGAGATTGAGAGGAAAGCTCTGACAAAGCTAGGCTACTCTCCACAGGTCATGGAGACTATGCTCCTGTCCAGACGACCCGCGACCAGACGGATTTACCAAAGTACCTGGGCAAAATTTGCAGGGTGGTGTGACAAAAAGGGAGTGAACCCAATTAAAGCATCAGTTAGGACAGTTTTAGACTTCCTACAAGATGGTCTAAATGCCGGACTAAAGCCAAATACGTTGCAGAGACAGGTGACTGCATTAAACAGTGTCCTCTCCACTAGAAAGGGTAGAAGGGTCTCCAGACACCCACACATTCTTAGATTCATGAAAGCAGCAAAAGCTATATCACCACCGGTAGCACACTGTTTTCCCTCATGGGACTTAAATTTGCTACTAAAGGCACTGACAACTATTCCCTTCGAACCTCTGGAGGAGGTGTCCTCTTATTTTCTGTCAATAAAAGTAGCTTTTCTGGTAGGGATCACATCAGCCAGACGAGTCTCAGAGCTTAGCGCCCTGTCCATAGAGCCAACTTTATGTATATTTAAAAGGGATTCGGTAACCCTAAGACCTGGACCCAAGCTTTATCACAAAAATAAATTCCCCTTTCCATAGGGAACAGATCAATCTCCCATCTTTCTGCCCACAACCCTCTCATCCACAAGAGAGGGTGTGGCGCACTCTGGATGTTAAAAGAGCCATAAAAATTTACTTGGACCGCACAGCTCCATTTAGAAAATCTTCGGCCCTCCTAGTGACATACGGTCCCCTAAATAGAGGATCAAGAGCCTCGAAAGCAACCATAGCAAAATGGATAGTGCTATGCATAAAAGAGGCCTATAGAGCTCAGGGTAAGGTTCCCCCTTCGGGGATTTTTGCTCACTCGTTACGAGGAGCAGCCACCTCTCAGGCTTTTAGGAAAGCAGCCCCATATGGGGAAATTTGCAGGGCAGCAACTTGGGCATCTGTCCATTCGTTTACCAGGCTTTATAAGATACCCCTACAGGAATCAGCAGAGGCAGCCTTCGGTAGAAGGTTGTTACAGGGAGAATTAGGGGAGGTTAATTTGGATTAATATATTAGGATCACTACCCTCCCTTCACAGTTTTCTGTGTATAATGGGGACACTGCTTTGGAAGGTCCCTACTGTTATAGCTGGCCGTCCAGGAGGAACCACAGGGAGAAAGGAAAATTGGACACTTACCTCCTGAATTTTCTTTCTAATGTGGTTCCTCCTGGACTGCCAGACCCACCCGGAGTGATCAAAACTCTGGGAAAGGGAGAAGATTAAGGTACTCTGGGACTTTAAGTCTGATAAAGCAACCATACGAGTCTGGACTGGTTCTATAGAAACCAGGGGTGTATAATGCACCTAAATCACAGTTTAAGGGTTATTGAAAGAAACGCCTGACAAGGCCAAGTTGAGTTAAGAAGTTCTCTTGAGTTATTTATATAATGTTGTTTATATACAAGTTTTTCCAACAGCGATGAAGGAAAGCTTAAGACACTGGGGATGGAAGGATAATCCCCGCAGTGGCAACACAAAGATTGTATGTCTGCCTCCTACTGGTAGTGACGGGGATATACCCTACTGTTATAGCTGGCTGTCCAGGAGGAACCACAGTAGAAAGAAAATTCAGGAGGTAAGTGCCCAGTTTTCCTTTTCCCTTCCTTTAGAAGAAAATGTAACGACTGGCTGTTCTTTCAGGCTTTTGGTGAAGGAGACGGGTGAGGGTGTTGGGTAGAGGATTTAATATAATATATTTTTATATATTTTTAACATCCCCCAGGTTTTGATATGTTTTAATATGTATTTATATTTATTTAAATTGTATTTGTATTTATTTTTCTTTTTTAATATATTTTTATTATTATTCTTGAATAGTTAGCCGCCCCGAGCTGCTTTGCAGGAGAAGCGGGGCATAAAATGATTAAATAAATAAATAAATAAATAAAAACATTTCTTGTGCATGTTGCGGGGCTGCATAGGGCACCAGTACAGCCCCGAAACATGTATAAGAAATATTAAAGCAGTCCATGTTAAAGTGGAGTTAACATTATGTCTGTTTTCACCCTTAGTTGAGTTCAAACGAGGTTGTCATGTTAACTGCCCACCTCAGTTTATGCATAAATTGTCTTGTTTAATTGTCTCACAAGCCTACTCCTGTTGTTTGAGCTCAGTTACCTAGCTAATCCAGAATTGTATGTACACAGTGCAGGAGCATATCCCATGCTTGTTGCTTAAGAATGTAGTGGAGAAAGATTTATTACTTTGATTTATGTCCCACCCATATCCCACAGACTTAGAGCAGCTCTCAACAAATTAAAAAATAAAATTAAACAATAAAACACATAGCATACAATCCCTCATACTCCACCCACTCCTCTAGCATTCATCAGGAAGAGTCCTCTCCCCACTTCTCCAAGTCCATAGTCCCCAAAACAGCTAAATTGAGTTAATAAGTCCTTAACTCACATGTGCTTCAGTATGGGTCACATGTCAAATGCGTAAGTAAGAGTTGAGGTTGGTATTCCAGATTTATTTATTTTTTTAATATAAATAAATAAATTTATTGCGTGACAACAGTCATTGCAGTTTTAATATAAATCCAATACATAACAATATAACACAAACACATAAAATACAAAGAACAGAATACATTATCATCAACTATATCAAGTCCCACTGAAAGACTCTTCGTCAAGCATGGCATTAAAACACAAAAAAGCTTGTTGACGCTGCTCGCGGCGACCAAAAATCTAATAACATCCAAAGTTTTCTCCCCAAGGTGATCAGCTAAACGCCATTGAAACAGAAAGAGGTCCATACAGCCCATATGTTTACTAAGTAGCAGAACAAGATAAGTAATTCGTACAAATGGCAACGCAAAAAGAAATGCTCCAAGGTCTCCGCCTCCAACATATCATAGGGGCAAAGCCGCCGGTGAAAGGGAGTCCCATCATATCATCCCTCCAAAATCCTAGTGGGCAGGGCATTACACCTAGCTGCTCAGTAAAGAGTTTAGCCCTCGCTAAGCAGGGGAGGGTAAAATAGTTAGCCATCCCTAACCCACAGGTAGATATGTTCAGAAGACATTTATGAGTAGAACAAATCTTTGCAATTTCATTTTGTCGACAGATATCCCTCCACCTTTGTGCTAACTCTACCCCAGCAACAGCAAAGTCCTTCTCTAGAATATATTTCAGGGAAAAACCCATTCTATGAAGTTGCGATTCCATCTCATGCTGCCAATGGCTGAGGAAGGAATCCTCCCACAGCCAGGCCAATAACCCATCCCCAGAAATTCTAACCACCCTATTCCAGAACTTAAGGGCACGGGCCCAGGCCACCTGAGTCCAACTCTCTAGGCCCAAATCCATACAGATTGCAGCATGGGGAGTGCCCCTGGGGGCACAAACCAATGAGCATAAGAACCTCGATTAGGCTTGATCTAAATTCAAGTGGACCAAAGGGGCCCATAATTCAGCTTCATAAAGTACCTGAGCTAACACTTTTGCATTAAATACCTGAAGAGCTAGCTTGTAATCCAAATGCGTAAGTAACAGTTGAGGTTGGTATTCCAGAGTTGAATTAGCTGTTCCAGAAAAATGAGTAGTACATAATCCCCGTCTTTCTAAGTACTTCTAAATCAAAGTATGTTATGCAAATCCTTTCCATGTTCAGTTAGCGAACATAGTATACAGATCATTCGCAGGTTGCAATACACAGTGCATCTCCTACTCTGAACTTTTATGGTTCTTCCTGACAATGTATCATCCCAGAATATTTTGCATGCAAGGCATGCAGAGATGTCTCATTGTGTGCACTTCCTGCGGTCGTCCGGGGATGCCCTGCTTGAGGTCCCCTGAGTTTCTCGGGAGACCATGCAGGAGAGGGCATTCTCGGTGGCCACGCCGCACCTATGGAACTCCTTTCCGGTGGGGGTCCGGCTAGCCCCGGACCGCCCCTCTTTTTGGAAAAGTTGCAAGACCTGGCTGCTCTGCCTGGAGTTTGGTGGGGGTGGGCAATTGTTTTATCTGTTTCCTCCTTTTAATGTGTTTTAATTGTTTTTATTGTAAGCCACCCCGAGCTGCCTGTGGCAGGAGGGGCGAGGTAATAAGTTTTTGAAATAAATAAATATACCATTAGGGGCCAGTTGCAGTGATGTGAATGGTATCAAAGTGAGTCAGTAAGACTGTAAAAAATAATTTGACTTTGTTAAATTGTTTTTGCTTTGTTCGTGTGAAATAGTCTAAGCTGCTTCAAAATAAAATAGCTCAAACTAATTCTGGAGCATAGACAGAGCCTTTGAGCTACTTGTTTGCACCCATCGGCTCCATCCCAGACAACTTGTGGTCTATACCTGTTTTCAATCCAGTTCCAATCGAGTTGAGGGATGCTGGTGGTTTGAGCCCCAGAGTAAGTCATTTGCTGACTGGGGATTTCTCGACCATGTCCTAATCACCAGTTACGCTTCGGCTCCTTGCTTGGCACTCCTAATTTGTTGTTGCTCTGCTCCAGCCAATGAGAAGGAAGATCTCAAATGACAGAACTTTGCAGGTGGACCAGGCGAAGTCTCCTGGCCATTTCCAGTTTGAATTCTGCCTTCAGATGGAGTGGATGCAGATCAACTTCTCTTCTACAGGGGCTTTGTACTTGCTCTCTCTCTGCAGCTGGAGTGGATCAAGCCGAGAGTGGCCCTGCCTGCCCCCCTCCTTTTTTTAGGAGCAAAAAGCTACGGACCTCAGCCCCTGCAGACAGGAGTGGCTTTCAAAGCGACCGTCCGGCAGGAGCTACAAGCAGCGGGCTTCCACCCAGGATGGTTTGGATTGCCCAGCTGCACCAGGACCAGGGAGGTAAGCACTCTCCCCTCCCTGCCCGTGGTCCACTGTGGCACTCACTCTTCTTCCAGCCTTGTAGCTGCTGGGAGTAAGAGCTGCAGGTGAATGGAACTTTCTATCCGCAGCCCCGAGAGGGTTGCCCCGCCTCACCTGTCTGGGTTCTCTACCTTCAGGAGAATCGGCTGCAGGGGGTAAGAACCCTCACTCCGCATAGCTGGGAGATTGTTGTGCGTCTCCCCCCTTCCCTTCTGGGACTCCCCCATGGGGAGGAGGACTGGGGCTTTTATTTGCTTCCCGCTCCATCCCCCGATTTCTTGAGGGAGGCCGAGGAACCTGGGCGCCCAGGCAGAGCCCATTGGGAGGGGTTTTCTCCTCCCCCCTGGGCACAGCTGCAGCGGCTCAGGCTCTTGCCATCCGCCTCTCCTCTATTGCCGGTGGGCCTTCCGCCGGCGGGGCGGGGATCTGAGGGGCCTTGAAACACAGGAGCGCCGGGCTGGCGCCCCGGGAGGGCAGGAGAGGACCTGGGCCCAGCCATTGCATGCAGCTCTGCCGATTGGATGCTTTTTTCTCCACTTCCGAATTCCCCCCTCCCAAAGGGGGGGGGGAGAGCACCCGAGGCTCACCTCAGGCAGTGCAAACAGTGGGGAATCCGCCCGCTAGAGGGATACAGTGGTGTCCGGCTACCCACGTGGTCTCTCTGGGCGCTGCCATGTTGAGCTCCCCGCATGCGCACGGAAGACTGGATGGGCCATTTTGGCCATACGGCCAGTATGGACGCCACCATCTTGAACCCAGGCACATGCAGATTACAAGCAGACAGGGAATATTTAAGACAAAAAAGAAGATTCAGGCTTTAAAAACTTTAGCCCTGACACTGCTGTCTCTGTTAACCAAAGTGGCCAGGAAATATTTTTTTTAAAATATTTTTTTAAAAAAAATCATATTTTAAGAACATTAACCCTGACATTTCTGTCTGTTAACCTACAGAGACATGAGATCCACGAGGTCAGCTGACGCTGGTGACACTGAGAGACCTGCCTCACCCACCTTCCCCCCTAGGAACCTGGGTGACCAGAACAAAAAGGCGGGTACTAAGTGCAGACCCGTGTAACCCAACACAGAGGAGGCAAGCTTGGAAGGAGACCGCAGGGCCTTTCTCAACCCACCTACGCTACTACTAATACCACCTGCCTCAGTTGTGTCAGTACCTCAACCCGAGATGTTTTTGTGGCTCCTACAGACAGTCAAAAAACTGCAGGACCAGGTTCAGAAGCTAGCAGTTCCAGATGAGGGGTCGAACAGAACCTTCAAGGGAAAATCCAGATCAAGAGGAAAAAGAAAGCAGCCACTCAAGAACAGGTCTCACTGGGACCACTGTGAGTCCGATCAAGAATCACCAGAAGAGCTGTCGAAAGACAAGGACTCCGACTCAGAGATCCTAAGGGCCTTGGAGCTGAAGGGATACAAGGTAAAGCACCCAAAAGAAGATAAGCAGGGCGCCATCCCCAAGAGATCAAAACACAGGCCCACTGGACTGAATCCTCTGCGGACTCTGATACACCTGCTGAGGAGGGCAAAATCTCAGAGGAGGAGGTTTTATCAAATGACGAGCAACAGGAATGTCTCTTCCACCCAGAAGTATTGTCAAAGATCCTGACTAAGGTTGTGGAGGTCCTCAGAATATTGAGCCATGGCACCTGAGAGGAACAGGGTTGGCTGGCAGAGGAGGGGCACAAATTCCTTCTACCCGAGAAGAAGAAAAACCTTGCCATCTCTATTCCCCAGGCTTTCTATAAGATTCTCGAATTGGCATGGGACCACCCTGTCAGGAAATCAAGGGGATACAAGCTCCCGGCAAACCTCTACCCTTTTCAACATGACAGTTGTTTTCCATTCACTCTTCCAGTAGTGGACTCAGCAGTAGCGGTACTAGCAAGAGAATTGGCAGCTCCGCCAATCGGGGACCCCATGCCCAGGGACCAAATGGACTGAGCGACAGAAGCCTTGCGCAAGCGCTCATATGAGGCAATAGCAACAGGCCTCAGATCCTCGATGGGTTGTATGCTATTCAGCCGGGCAATCATGGCCTGGGCTGAAGAGGCAAACACCACAGATGTCTCACTGGTTCACTGTGAGGCCCTGATGAACAGAATTTCAGCAGCAGCGGCATATATCGCTGATGCATCCCTGGATGTGATGAGGATGGGATCCCAGGCCGCAGCAGCAAATGTGGCAGCGAGACGGCGCCTCTGGCTCTGCAACTGGGTGGGTGACGCAGCAGCAAGGACAACACTGACAATGGATGCCTTCACGGGACATACGTTGTTCGGCCCCCACTGGACAAGATAGTCGAAGAGGCTAGAGATAGAAATAAAAAGCCCCTCGTTCATACTAGTGACAAGAAGAAGTTCTTTCCATTTTGCCACCAGTCTTACCCACGTGACTCTTATCGAAAGAGGCTACAACGAGAACCCAAGTACCAGACAGAAGCCCAACTGGCACCAGAAAGCTCACCTACAACACAGAGGGAAAGGCAGGTCCAAGCCCTTGGGGCAAAGTCTCCCCAATGACATACCGGACAGCCCTCCCAAGCAAACCCCCCCCCCCCAAACTCGGAGAAGGCTGTCTCGCTTTGCCCAAGTCTGGAACAGGACAATATCAGACTTACTGGGTGAGAGTGATAGTAACGGGGGGGTACCAGATCAAGCTGACCAGATGGCCCCCAGGAACGTTCATTCAGTCTCCAAGAACCTAGAGAAGGAAGCGCAAATGGCACAGGCCATAAGGCGCCTGAGACTACTGGGAGCAATTGAACAAGTTCCCTCCAAACAGCAAGAACCAGTTTCCTCCAAACATCATCATCTTGGTGCCCAAAAAGTCAGGAGACACCAGAGCAGTTTTCAATCTGAAGTTTCTGAATTGCTTCACACGCTACAAGCGGTTCAAGATTGAAACCTTGAAGTAAATTCTACTTGAGCTGTCAAAAGGAGACTGGTTGACGTCCATAGGTCTAAGGGACGCATACCTGCACATTCCAATCACAGACAAGCATGGATTGCTGCTGCGCTTCTGTTACAGGGGAGCGCACTGGCAATATACTGCACTGCCGTTCGGCTTGGCTTCGGCACCCCGTACCTTCACTAAGATTCTTGCTCCCCTCATAGTGGAACTTTGGAAGCAAGCAATTCGTGTCTACTCATACTTTGATGACATTCTACTACAATCCAATTCGTTCAGCAAAGCAGAGAGCAATCTCTCCAAGACGATACAATGTCTCCAACAGCATGGCTTTGTGATCAACTTCCCAAGAGCCAACTGCACCCATGCCAGAGGCTCCAACATCTCGGGGTCAACATCGACACACAGAGGGACCTTGTCTCGGTCTCACAGGAATGCCAAATGAAAATCATAGCGGAAATCTCAAGGTTGTCGCATCGTCAAACAACCCTCGTAAGTCTATCCCAGATCGTAGGATTCCTAGTGGCCTGCATAGGCCAGATGGGGTGGGCACGTATGAACCTACTGTCCCTTCAGAACTTCCTCTGGCCATTGCAGGCAGACATCATGAAAAGGGTACGCAAGTTCATGACCATTCCCAGGGCTCTCTGGAACAAACTGAAGTGGTGAATCTCCACAACCATGCTTGAAGCAGGAGTCCCCATGACAGAGCCCACTTGGCTGTTGATCACATCGGATACCAGCCTCGAGTAGCAGACGAGGGGGTGCAGGGACAATGGACCGAAAAGGTGAGATGCAGCATCAACCTCCTGGAGCTTCGGGCGATCCGGTTGGCACTTCAGGCATTTGAGCGGAGAATTTGTGGCAAGGATGTCCTAATCCAGACAGACAACATCACAGCAATGGCTCATGTGAACCATCAGGGAGGAACCAGGTCGAAGACCCTACAACTCAAGGCGCAGACCTTGTTCAGATGGCTCGAACCCAGGGTGCTGTCAATAAGGGCAATACACATCTGTGGAATCAACAACCTGGAGGTTGACTGACTAAGCCGCAGAGATCTGGACCGGGGTGAATGGGAACTCCACGATCAAGCATTTCAGGAGTTGGTGCAAGTAATGGGTCAACCAATGCTACACCTATTTGCATCAGAGGACAACCGCAAGATACACAGTTATTTCTCCAGGAGAAGAGACCCAGGTGCTCTAGTGATAGACGCCCTGCAACAGATATGGCCATGAGAGCTCCTTTACACGTTCCCACCGATGGCCATACTCGGCAGAGTGCTCACCAAGATACAGGCAGAACGTATGGAAGTTATCCTCATTGCACCTTACTGGCCCAGAAGGTCCTGGTTCTCCGACCTCGTCTCACTCAAGACCCAACCTCCACTTACGCTATACCTCTATCCAGGACTGCTGAGGCAAGAGCCCATTGCACATCCCGAGCCTCAACTATTATAGCTGAAGGCATGGAAACTGAAAGGAGCTCTCTAGCAGCAGCAGGTTACTCAGACACGGTACTGAAAACCCTAATGACTTCATGCATGGGGATATAGTCTAATAGGATATAGTCGGACCTGGAAATGCTTCTTCAAATGGAGCCAGGACAGAGCCACAGTCAGTGATGCCCCTAATATTCCAGAAAGTCTGGAATTTCTTCAGGCTGGAATGGACCTTGGCCTTAGACTGGCAACACTAGCTAGGGCAAGTCTATGCCATAGCAACAATCCTAGCTCCCAATTAACTAACCTCTATCACCAGACATCAGCACGTTCGGCAGTTCCTCAGAGCAGTGAGACTCGAAGCCCCACCACCCATGCATAGATTTCCGAACTGGAACATGAACATAGTTCTAACAGTCTTCACTCAACCACCATTTGAACTGATGAGGAGCGTATCCCTCTACTTCCTCACCATCAAGGTCACCTTCCTAATAACCATCACTTCCGTGAGACAAATTTCGGAGCTCGAACCCCTATCGATCACACCAGAGTTATGTACGTTCCATAAAGACAGGGCGGTACTCAGGCAAGATCTTGCCTTCATACCAAAGGTCTACGCAACATTTCTTCGATCTCAGGAGATAGTCCTGCCCGCATTCTGTCCAAATTCATCGCACCCTACAGAGAAAGTGTGGCACAAGTTTAGACGTTAGACGGGCCCTTAAAGTCTACATCAGAAGAACTCTTTCAGAAAGTAGATCATCTAATCTATTCGTCCTTTAGAGGGCCTTGCTCAGGGGGCATCCTGCTACCAAATCAACGATCACCAGATGGATAAGGAACTGTATCACAGAAGCCTACAGGGCAAAAGGCCATAGACTAGAGGGTCGGGTCCTGGCCCACTCTCTCTACTCGACTGCTACTTCTTGGGCATTGGTCTCCACAGAGGAAATCTGTAGAGCGCCTACCTGGTCATCAATTCATACTATAGACTGCACACGTTGGCTTCCGCAGATGCGGCATTCCGCCGTAGGATTCTGCAGGCTGTGCAGGCGGACTAATGCCAAGTCCTCCTCATTTCTCTTCTCCTTGCCCCTTGATATTCTCTGGCATGACCCAAATTAGGAGTGCCGAGCAAGGAGCCGAAGGGAGAAAAGAAAATGGGTGCACTTACCGGTGAATTTTCATTCTGGTAGGCTCCTTGCTCAGAACTCCGGCCCACCCTTGGGGCAGGAGGAATAACTCAGTGCTATGTTTCATGGGGCCATTCCAGCCTACTTTCTGTGTTCCTTTTAGATGCTTTGGAAGAATCAAACTGGAAAGCACAGGGAGGAAGCTTCGCCTGGTCCGCCTTCAAAATGTTGTCATTTGAGATCTGCCTTCTCATTGGCTGGAGCAGAGCAATACCAAATTAGGAGTGCCAAGCAAAAAAGAAAATTCACTGGTAAGTGCCCCAATTTTCTTTTTGCTGGATGAGGATTTCTCGGGCATGTCCTAATCACCAGTTAACTTGAGGCTGATGCTGTCTTAACATATGAGCTGTCTGAGTCCTGCTCTCCATTGGAGAATTGTTCACTGCTAGGACACTTACCTGGCACCCCTGGAAGTGACTCATTTTTTCTTGTAGGGAATTAAAGTCAAGCAGGGTTATTTTTCTTAACAGATTATAACATTTATTTAGAATGAAAGACGAGATAGATATGAGAGAGAGAAACAGCAGTAGTGTGTAAAACCACATAGCTGTGTTTACTGCTGTTTCCCTTCTTCTTGGATCAGGAATGCATTTGGGCTCTTTATGCTCAGGTGAGCAGCCCCTTCTGAACACCCCTGCAAAGGTCAGTAACCTTGCAGCAGTGACTAGCTCCTCAGGCAGGATGACCACAGGCTGCCTTTGGAAATAATGTTTTCTTTATTTGGACTAGCTAACTTAAATTTGGAAAACAATAGAGTAACAAGACCAGACATCTTGTGGATACAACAAGGTTTTTCCAAAATGACTTTTTCAGTATATGGGTTCACTAGTCCCTCTGTAGGAACAGGACGATGGCTACTCTTATGTTCTTTCCATGTAAAATTATGCCAGGAATTACCCCTCTTCCATGTGTGCAGGATGGGAACATAGCTCAGTTAAACAGAACGGTTACAGTTTTGGAGAATCCTATTATTTCACTATGTAGTACAATAGAGAATGCTTCTCTCTAGCTTTTTGTGCTGTTAAATAAGTGAGGATCAGGAGAGGCCAAAATAGTCCATGCTGATGTATAATTGCTCACCAGGATATGCTTTCTGAGCTTCTAGGTAGGTGTAGGGGCTTCCTTTCTTTTAGGAGACTAACTTTTAGATTAGAATATTACCCTCATTTCTGTCCTTTTTACTTTAGTTATCCCACTCTGTCCCTAGCCCCTTCCCTTGTGCCATGCTAATCCTCGTCCTCTTCATTATTCAGATTCTCCCGGGAGATCCTCCTGGGTGGCCAGTAAAAACAGTACGGTTAGATCCCCGCCACTACCAGTAGGAGGCAAACTTCCTTTTTTCCCCCTGAAACATGCTCAGTGGGGATCTAGCCCCTAGGCTCCAGTTGTTTGTCTGTCTCCACACTGGTAGGAAGCAGGCTAGCAGCCTCCGTCGTAGGACGGACTTAGGCAGATTTAGAAGACTGTAAGAGACATTAAGTCCCAGGCCTTTTAATATTGGTGCTGGGGAGAGAGGAATTCTCTCTTCGTTCACCCCCTTCCCCTCTGGAAGGGAAAGAAAGTCTTTAACCGGGTGCTCTCCCTCCAGCTGGCGGGGGGGCCCTGCAGAGTGGGCGCAGCACAGACCCAAAGGGTCTCTGACGCTTGAGACTCCAGCTCCCCTCCCCCACTAAGAACTCCCACGGTTCTGGGCTCCAAGGGCCCCGGGAGGATCAGCACACTAACAAGCTAAGCCCCAAGTTCACGCCCCACCTGCAGGCCGCTATACACATGCAGCGGCAGGGAAACAGAAACTGAACTGGCGGGGCTTCAAGCCCTGAGCAAGGCCCTGAACCTCCAGGGGTCCAGTGGACTCGGGAGCCTCTTCAGCACTAGCATGCAGTGCAAGCAAGGTTCCATATTGTGCCCACCCCACCCAACACAAGCGACAGTGGGGAGGAAAACAAAACTAAGAGCCAGCAGGCCCCCCCGTGGCTCAGGCTCACAGCACTAAGTGTATCCAGCGGCCCCAGAAGGCAACGGCTGAATAACACCAGGGGCAACAGGGATACAGGTCACCCAGAGTACCCTCGCCCACAGACCATGGCCACAACAGGAAGGCGAGCTCAGGAGGCGTCCGTAGACCCAGCAGCGGCAGCAGATCAGGTAGCGATAGCAGCAACAAACGTAAGCCCGCCACGTGCCCAGACCCTAGCTGCTAACCCCCATATGATGGTCCTGCAGGAGGTCCTTCATGAGCTTAAGTGTGACAGTACAGGCTACTCTCCAGCAGTTGGCACCCAGACGCCCATTCTATCCCCACATAAGGAAACCCAACAGATATACAAACCTAGATGATACAGTCAAAACAGTACAACAAACCACCGGCCTAAGCAGCCGCAGGGCACCGGACTTAACAAGACAGACGCACGACTATGGGGACTGTCCCCCTCAGCATCCTGCAACCTTACAACAGGCTACAGTTGTTCATAGCAAAATGGCTGGGGACCACCTCTGACTAATGGGTCCCGTGAACTAGACAGAGGAGGATACACAATAGAATTCTCACACTCCCCCTGAAACTGCTACTGTGTCTCACCGGTCTCAAAAGAACTCGGACAAACATGCTGCAATTCAAACAGAAATGCACAGGCTCAGATCCACCTGATCCGGAGAACCAATAATGCACAACGAAAGTAGGTCCGGACTTTCCTCCTTACCTTTCATCGTTCCTTCAAGCACACAGACGGTGACTCACATTCACGTACGCACAACAGCACGGGCAATGCACAGCCCTGCCTTTCAACCTTGCCACCTCGCCCAGAATCTTTACAAGGACTCTGATTCCTCTCATAGCTAAACTGCGGAAGGAGGGTTGCCAAATTCACTCATACCTCGATGACATCCTCAACTGATCACTATCCAGGGAGGAAGCAGAGGACGTCGTACACAGAAACACCCAGTACCTACAGAGCCACGGCTTCATAATCAACGTGAAGAAGAGTCACCCTACACCCTCACAGCTCCTGGAACACCTGAAGGTGATCTTAAACAACACCACCTGCAAGATCTTTCTCTCAACACAATGGTGAGACACAGTGAGCCGCAAGTCCAGATTGGAATAGCCCACCAGCCCCCTGGGTGCCATGATCTCCTCCCTAGGAATCTGGTGCTGGGAACCTGTGGTTCACAGGGCACAGGTGTTGAAAGAAGTTTTCTGCTGGTGGACAATGAAGACCCGCTTTCTCCCAGGGGTCCCTCTTTCAGATTCCAACAGGATGGCAGTAACAATAGACACGAGCCTCCTGTGCTGGAAAGCTCACCACCAAAGCAGTGCAGGACAAGGCAAGTGGCTCATGGGGAAACGAAACCACATCAACTGACCAGAGCTGTGGGCAGTCTATCTAACCCTGAGAGGCCTAGCTCCGGTGCTCTGGGGAAAACATGTCTGGGTCTACACGGACAACAAGGTAGCGAACGTGTGCGTTGCCCATCACGGAGGCTCTCGCTCCGAACCCTCTGCATTCACAAGCAGCAGCTCTCAACAGGTGGGTAGAGCACAACCTGAAATCCCTGACGGTGGCCCACAACAAAGGAAAATCAAACCCCAAGAGCATTCGAGACCATAGTCAAGACTTTTGGTCGACCAGTGATGGACCCGGGTGCATCAGCACTCAATGCATAGACCAACCTCTTCATCTCCTGAGTCTCAGATCACCGAGAGGTAGTGTCCAATGCCCTAAATCAGTTTGTGGCCTCCAGGACTCAAGTACGCCTTCCCACCATTCCCTCTCATGGGCAGGATGGTAGCGAAGATCAAGAAGGAACAGGCTACTTCCATACTGGTTGGCTTCTACTGACTGTGACATCCATGGTTTGCAGAAATTCAGGACTGGAACTTCGAACCGCCACTCTGGCTGCAAGAGGTTCCCGTCCTCCTGACGTAGGGACCCCTCCTTTTACGACAACCAAGAAGTCCTGAAACTAACAGCATGGAAATAGCAGAGAGCGTTAAGGAAGCTAGACTACTCCCAGCAAGCCATGAACACTAGGCTACAGTCCAGGCAGTCGGCCATGAAACGCATATACCAAGAAACCTGGACTACCTTGCCTGATGGGTTGAGAGCAGGGGTGCGTTAAGTCAGCCAGGACCGCTGATAGAGTGATCCTAGATCTCCTGATAAGTGGTTGGACAAGGGATTAAAGCCCCACACGCTACAGAGACAAGTGGTAGCCCTGAAGAGCATTCACTGCACAGTCAGTGGCTGGAGGGTAGCTAGGCACCTCCATATTGTTTGTTTTTTGAAGACATCAAGAGCCCTCTCCACTGGGGGCTCACAAATTCCCCTCAACGAATCTGAACTAAGTCTTGAGGACCCTATCCAAGATCCCCTTTGAACCTCTCAGAGAGTCTTCACTCTATTCTTTGCCCCATATACTTGCCTTTCTCGTGGGCATCACCTCTGCCCCGAGACTTGCTAAACTTAGCACCTTACCCATGGACCCCTCCTTTTGCTCCACTAAGGAATCTTCAATGGTCCTTGCGCTAGACCCAGCCCTTTGCCCCAACATGGACTCTAGTTTCCACAGACAGCAAGAGGTGGTTCTTCCTTCCTCTTGCCCCAAGCAGACTCACCCACAGGAACAAGTCTGGCATGACTTAGACGGGAGGAGGGCACTGAACGTGTACCTAGATATATGGCCCCCTTCAGAAAGTAATCGGTCCTTTTCATTGCTTATAGGCCTCGGAGGAAAGACATGAGGACATTCAAAGCGGCAATTGCCCACTGGATGACTCTCTACTCCGCAGAGGCGTACAAAGCAGTGGGACGGCAACTACCCAGGCCTTTAGAAATTCATCCTCCTCTGGGGAAATCTGTCACACGACGACCTGGTCTTCAGTGCGTACTTTTACTAGACACTATAAGTAAGGACCCGAGTTGACTGCGTTGCTACAATTTGCAGTGATTTTCACAGAATCAACCAATCCTCGCAGAATCCACCAATCCTGACCATGACCCGAGGGTAAATAGGCCCCTGGGAGATGAATTGTGGGTGGGTAGGTTGTGATGGCCCTATGTTTACGTGAGGGAGGTGCTAAAATTCCAGGATTTGAGTTGTGTTTGATTAGCAAAGTTGTGATTCTGTGTCAAACCTATTGCAAATTTGCTTCCCATCATGCATAGTTATGCAAATCAAGTTAATTATGCAAATATGAATGCTCGCAGTGAATTTGCAGAATTTGGTTTTGCTGGTTGCAAAATTTAAGATTTTTTGGTGCAGTCAACTCGGGTCCCTGACTATAAGATCCCGCTGCATGAATCTACTCTTGCAGCTTTCAGGAGCACAGTGATCCAGACTATGCTGTAATAGGTTTAAGCAGTGTGCGGTTAAACACTGGAGCTTAGGGGTTAGATCCCCACTGAGCATGCTCTAGGAAAAATCAACAATTCTGCCTCCTACTGGTAGTGACAGTGATCTAACCCTACTCTTTTTACTGACCGTCCAGGAGGATCTCCCGTAGAAAGAAAATTCACATGGTAAGGACCCAATTTTCCTTTCTTCATGTAGCTGAAGACTCATCTAACTCCTCCTCCAAGTTGTTACGTACTTAGATCTATTAATCTCCTAAATCAACCCCTCAGCACTCTCATCATTTTGTTGTTTTCTTCTAAGTTTCCTCCAATTTGTCTATCTACTCAGGCCCTTTTCAAATGGGCCGGCGGTGCGGGGGGGATGAATGGAAGCTGCGGTGTGTGTGTGTGGCACGTGGAGGCAACCATCTCCACGCACGGAGGTACCTCAGTTTTCTCCAATGCCTCCATGCATGGGGGATCAGTGGAGGTGGGGGGAGCACGCACGCACGGCCACCCACATGCACCGGCCATCACACAGACACGCATACCCTTGCCCACCCAGTCGTCCACATGAGCAGGGAGGGGGGTGGGACATTTCATGTGAAAAGGGCCTTAATTTGGCACTTTAATTTGGACCTCTTGCCACTGTCTTTAAGATCCTCACAGACTTTAATAAGTTTGTCCTTCTAGCCCTCCTGGTACACATGCAAGTATTCTTAGTCTGTAGTTTCAGCTTGTTAATATGCTCATGAAAGGGCCCAGTGTGACCTGGAAGTTTTAATATATGCTCACCAACAGTGTCTTCCTCCCCCCAGGGCCCCAGGCATGTGCCACATGTGCAGCTGCACATGGCCCCGCCGCCAGCTGGGGTCCCGCACTTGCCTGGCTGGGCAGCAGGCTGCAGCCAGCTTCTCCCCCAGAAAGTGATTCTTCCTCCCCTCCCTGGCTCCAGACCCCATCCCTCACCTGCCTATGCCTTCTAGTAGTGCAGCAGCAGCAGCAGCAGGGACATGGATCGGGCTGGGAGATAAGGCTGTTTACAAACAGCTCCTCCCCACGTGCTGATCAGAAAGTTGCTACCTTGTAAAGAAGGTTCTTCGAGATGGCTCCCAACGTTCTCACAACTGGGTTGTGCGTGCTCACCCTGTTCAAATAATAGACCGCATGATGGTCTTGAGCTTCTCTGGTGTAAAAAGAATCCTCCCCCTCTGAATGACAGTTCCTTTCAACCCTTTCTAGAAATATAAGAAAAGAATTCCATGCGGGGCTGGAAGGGTGGGTGTTGTGAGAATTTGGAGCCATCTCAAAGAACCTTGTTTGCAAGGTAGCAACCTTTTGTTCTTCGAGTGGCTCCTCACATGATATTTTGACATGGCTCCGCTGGGTGGGGAGTC
>QEPC01005247.1:734960-783742 GCA_003113815.1 Sphenodon punctatus
TGCGGAGCACTGACAGGGGGCAGAAGGAGAAACAAAAATTGGTCACCTACCTCGGTGAATTTGTTTCTCTTCGTTCCACCTGTCAGTGCTCCGGCCCTCCCTGCCAAACAGCATTTTCTTAAGGGAGTGAGCCTGTAGGGATTAACAGTTATCTTTAGTGCATTATCTAGTTATGTAGTTATAAACTTAACAGTTCAGTAGCCCACTATGTCCAAGGGACGGGGCATACCCTAATGTTTGTGCATAAGTGTTACAGGGTTCACGAGTTGGCTCTTGGCTTGGTTATCGACTGGTGACTCAGGGCAGCTCCATGCATGCGCAGGACAAAATTCTTCTTCTACCTCCTATTGGCCATACGCAGAGCTACCCGTGCGGAGCACTGACAGGTGGAACGAAGAGAAACAAATTCACCGAGGTAGGTGACCAATTTTTGTTTCCGCGGTATCTTTGGGTAGATATGCTGGACAGCCTTATGCTGAAAGGAAATGTCCCTGTGGGGAAAATGTAGATGAGGATCTTGTTCATTATCTATTATATTGCCCACTCTATTCTCATGCAAGAGCTGAAATGTGGTCCAGAATTAACCCCCTTTCGGTCTTGTCTCCATTGGGTCTGTTGGTTTTCTGTCTTGCAGATAAAGAACATTTAAACTCAGAAATAGTAGCTCGTTTTGCCCTTCGGGCAAGTTTTTTACAGAAAAAAATTATTCCTATAAAGGGATGATTTATGTATTATGGAATTTGTATTTATTCATTGTTTGTTATGTTTTGTAGTCCTGATGTTTCTAGGATTTGGCATTTGTGCCATAAAGATGCCCTTCTTTTTCCTTCTAGGGTTATTTTCATTAAGAGTTGAATATTTACTGTTCATATTTTCTTTTATACAAATGTTGACTGATAGGGCTTGCTTATATGAATTTAATAGCCTTAGTTTGATTGGTTTTTATGTTGTGTTTGTATGGGTACCTCGTCAAGGCCAAAGGCCACTACAAGAATAAAGAACTTGACTTGACCTAATAAATGCAATAAAAATTTATTGCTGCTTGTTCAGGTACTGATTTTCACTTTTGTTAGTGAAGCTTATATGTCTGCAAGCATAAGCGTACTACTTTGTCTTAGCTATTATGTAAAACCTATCATTTTGTTTTAAATTAGGTTTGAATTTCCTGAGCAGTTACCACTTGATGAATTTTTTCAAAAAACAGACCCTAAAGATGCTGCAACTTACATCCTTCATGCAGTGCTAGTACATAGCGGAGATAACCATGGCGGACATTATGTTGTTTACTTAAATCCTAAAGGGGATGGAAAAGTAAGTAACTAATTTTCCTCCTAGGAAGGTAATGGAAAATCCAAATGCACTTTTATTTACGACTCTTGGCTTTAAAGTCAGCTGAAACTTTTCTAATGGAAAAACTTGGGAGGCCTAGGCTTTCCGAAGCTACATATAGACACATCCAGGCACTGTGTTAGTTTCCAAGAGTAGGGAATTTATTGGAATACTGTTATAGAGAAAATGTTCTTGCTTTCTTATTGCTATAAGCTTTCTACGGTCCCTCAATTTCTAACCCCACAAGCTGGGGGAGGCTTAATTTGTATTTTTGAAAGAGTCTCAGTTATGGCTTTTGTTCCTCTGAAAGGGAGCTAACAGTTGGAAGTAGCAGAGGTCACTATCTGCCTTAGTAGGAGCAGACTTGTGCCGGCCTGTTGTCTTGTGGCCAAAGTCTTTAGCTAAGGAAACCCTGCAGTCACAAGCCAGGAGTAGGTTTCCAACAGAAGAAATTAGCCTATGCAGCAGAGAGACTGCCCAGCATCTCACAGGATATTCTTACTGTGTCTGTACCCGTGTTCATGACATTTTTCCCATTGGCAGCAATGGAAATAACACAGTAAACATGAGTCCCTGCCTATATGTTCAAATCAAGTAATGCTGTGGTTATCTGTTTGACTTGGCATTCTTTAGCCCTTTGGATGTTCTTTTAATGTGATGAATAGGCAATTCTCCCAGGAGATCCTCCTGGATGGCCAGTCTGTAAAGTAGGGTAGATCCCCGCCACTACCAATAGGAGGCAGACACGTCAAGTTTCTCCGGAGCCTGCCCAAGGGGATCTCACCCCCCTTCAGACTCTAATTTGTTGTTTGCCTCCACGCTGATAGGAAGCAGAGAAGGCTGCCTCGAGAATTGGAACCAGGCAGCCCCCACCAGACAAGAAGGAGCCCCGGTGCCAGGGGAGGAGAAATTCCTTGTCCTATTCACCCCCTCTGATAGAGGGGACTCGGGGCCAACGGTCCAGGCTCTCCCTTTTCCTGTGGGCAAGGGAACGTCGCAGAGCGGGTATAGCCAGCCCCTGAGGGGGACCGCTATTGATCCTAAGGGATCTTAAACCTGCTGGGGCCTCGGGGGCGGGGACCAACATCTTCTGCCGCGGCACTGAGCCTGACAGCGCGCACACTTCTCCGTGGGACCACCCTGAGGGGTGTTGGATCCGGCGACCCGCCCTCAGCACCAAGTGGCTCAGGGCTCCATTGATCCGGAGGGCATGGCCGCCATTAGGAGCAGAGGGGGAACTCCATCCCCTCTGGGGACGGCCCTATCCCTGGATCTGCGCTCCCCCCCCTCAGCCCGCCTCCAGTGCCAGGGCAACAAAGACGGCGTGACAAAAAAACTCCCCAGCAAGAAGCTGCAGCTTCGGCTTTTATGCACACCTCTAGGGGCCGCGATGGCCAATCACAGTATCCGGGGACCTGAATCTACGGGCACTAGGACCCAACGGCCTGGCCCTAACCTGCCTCAGCCAGTCCGTTGTGACTAAGCCACTCAGCCAGTTCTGCCTCAGACAGTCCTGCCGGCTTCTCCCTACCCACGCATGGAGGAGAAAGCTGGTTCTGCGCAGGAGACCATGTCGAGGAGACGTGGTAATGTGACAGCAGAGGCGGCGGGGGGAGCAGGAAACACCTCGGTGGCGGCAGAAAATGTAAGCCCCCCGTGCCAGAACCCCCCATATGGAGGTCCTCAGGGAGATCCTCTCTGAGTTGAAAAGGAAGAGGTTCCCCCCAAGATCTAAAAAGACCAGGGAACCTGCCCCCAAGACCCAAGGAAAGGGGAAGATGCCCCAGCCCAAAAGACCTTGCAAGACCTGCAGACTCTTAGACTCCCCTGAATCCGCAGGATCCCCCGCAGAGGACATCTTGTCCCTCAAGCCCCGAGAAAGAGCAGGAAGAGAAAGGGGAATAGGAGTCCCAAGGGGAGCAATGAAGAGGAGGGCAGGGGCGATCATGATAGTCTCACCTCAGAAGACCACCAGGCCTCAGAGGAAGAGACAGGGTCCTACTCCCTCGAGGAGGGAGAGATTGAGGAACAGGAACTAGAAACCTCCTCAGACCCGGACAGGCCGTTCCCAGCGAAATACAGGGATCAGATCTTTGCCCTGGTAGTAAAAGCCTTCCATCTCCAGTAGAAAAAAGACAAGCACGCCCGCTCTGATTCATCAGAGGAGGAGGAGGAACGCGCATACATCCCTAGAGCATTCTCCAGAGATAGAGGGATGGTCTTAGACAAGGCCTATGAGAAGATCATAAAGAGAGAGTGGCAACAGCCCAACAAACCATACAAACTGAATAAAGCGCAGTTGTCCCTGTATTCTTTCTCAGAATCTAAGGAACCCCTCCTGGCTATACCCAAAGTTGATGCAGCAGCAGCATCTCTAGCCATGAACTCGGTATTCCCTACAGAAGGGGAATGCTACCCTTGGTACCCCACAGACAAGGGTATTGAATCTAGCCTAAGACGAAACTTTGAAGAGATAGCCTCAGTCATCAAGATGGCTGCGATCACATCCTATTTCTCCAGGGCTCTAATGACCTGGGTCAAGTGGGCCGGGGATCCGCAAACCTCAGAAAAAATGACGAGGGTGCTGTCAACACAAATACAGCTGGCCTGCTCTTTCATCACCGACTCCTCCACTGACATGCTTAGATGGGCCTCCCGGGCAACAACCTCTAACATGGTAGCCAGACGCAGACTCTGGCTCAGGTCTTGGAAACGGGACAACACCGCAAAGAACATGCTCGTGGGGCGACCCTTTCAGGGGGCGAAGCTGTTTGGAGTCTGTCTCGACAAGGTTCTGACAGATGCAGCTGATAAATCAAAGAAACAGACTCTCCAGAGCGTAAGGACCTCCAAAAAACCTTTTCGTCCCTTCACAGCCTACCAGCCCACTGGAAACTCAAGACACCCCTTTTATCCGCATCGGGGCAATCAGCAAAAATACCAAAGCAGGTGGAACAAAGAAGGAAGCAGGAAACCGATCTAAACAGTCACAAGGATCTAGACACCCGAAGTCAGAGGCATGACTCAGGGGACTCCCGTCTTCAACCCCAACTGGGGGGAAGACTCAGGCGGTTCTCAGCCCAATGGGAAACCACCACCATGGATACCTGGGTATTAAGGACAGTCACAGAGGGTTACTCAATTGAGTTCTCCCACTTCCCGAGGCAATCCTTCTGCACCTCTCTAGTATCCAACAACGCTCAAAAACACCAGACCATGATAAAAGAAGTACATAGACTCAGAGACATCGGGGCAATAGAACCGGTCCCATGCCACGAGATGGGAACAGGACTTTACTTGATTCTTTTTCTAGTCCCCCAAAAGTCGGGGAAATTGAGGGCCGTACTCGACCTCAAGGCGTTAAACAAAGAAGCAAAGGCCCAAAAATTCAAGATGGAGACACTCCAGTCCATCAGAGTGGCGACAACACAGGGCGAGTGGCTCACTTCACTCCACCTCAAAGAGGCTTATCTGCACGTACCCATCGGTCCTTCACACAGGAAGTGGCTCATGTTTACATACGCACAAACCCACTGGCAGTACGCCGTCCTGCCCTTCGGGCTAGCCACGTCACCCAGAACTTTCACAAAGATCCTTATTCCGCTAATTGCAAATTTAAGAAAAGAGGGAATCAAGATACATCCGTATCTGGATGAGCTGCTCATTCGGTCGCCCTCTCGAGACAAAGCTTTGACAGATGTCCAGAGAACTGTCCAATACTTGCAACAGCATGGGTTTCTCATCAACTTAGAGAAGAGCCACCTCAACCCTTCCCAGTCATTGAAACACCTTGGGGTGATCCTGGACATCCTCAACTTCAGAGTATTCCTCACAGAGAGAAGGCAGCTAGACCTGTTAGAGCTAATCAACAGGGTATCAACGACACACAGATTCAGACTGAAAACACTAGCCAGTCTTCTGGGCAGCTACACTGGGCCTGATTTCACGCCAGACCCGTCCAACGGTTCCTGCGTCCATGGCAGGACCAGTTGGCTCAGGGAGCGAACCCACTCATTGCCCTTCCGGAGTCAATCAAATCATCCTTCCGGTGGTGGTCAAAGAGACAGAGATTAACAGAAGGGGTCCCACTCTCAGACCCAGATAGGACACCAATGATGACAGATTCGAGACTCTCTGGATGGGGGTCACACTCACAGAATGCGTCCACACAGTGAGTCTGGCACGAATGGGAACGGAAGAACCACATAAATCGGTTGGAACTTCAAGCGATATATCTAGCGCTCCAGAAGCTGGCACCGACTCTGAGAAACAAACACATGCTCGTCTATACCGACAACACTGTGGCAAAGGCCTACGTCAGTCACCAAGGGGTCTCACGATCGGAAGCCCTGCATCGTCAGGCTTCGGCGCTGATCAGGTGGCCAGAGGGCAACCAGAAATCCCTCAGAGATATCCACATAGCGGGAGTGACCAACCCGCAAGCCGACTGGTTGAGTTGCGAGACATTCGACCCAGGGGAACGGACGCTTCATCAATCAGCATTCCAGAGGATAGTACGGCACTTCGGCCAACCGAAGATAGACCTCTTCGCATCACCGGACAATGCGAAAACACCTCAGTTCATGACTCGATTCCCAGATGCGCTGAACGTGAATTGGCCCAAGGATCTGCTCTATGCCTTCCCGCTCATACACCGAACAGTGGCAAAAATCAAACGAACGGGCTCGAGTCATCCTAGTAACCCCGTATTGGCCGCAACGCTCCTGGTTCGCAGACATTCTGGAACTATCCAAACATCCCCCACTCAGTCTCCCAGACAGAATAGACCTGCTTCAGCAGGGTCCTATCAACCACGCCAACCCAGGGAATCTGAGACTAACTGTGTGGCTCTTGAAAGGGGGGCATTTAAAAAGTTAGGGTATTCCCGTCAAGTGTTGAACACCCTGATGCAATATAGGCATCCTGCTACCAAGAGAATATACCAAAGCACCTGGGCCCTCTTTGCAAAGTGGTGCAGGGAAAGGGCAATCAGACCAGCAAAAGCTTCTGGGTACTAGAGTTTTTACAGAAGGGTCTAGATAGAGGCCTAAAACCCAACACCTTACAAAGGCAGGTGACCGCATTAAATAGTGTACTTTCTACCACCAAGGATTATGGAATATCCAGACATCCTCATATTGTGAGGTTCCTCAGAGCATCCAGAGTTATTTCCCCTCCAGTGGTTCACTGGTTTCCCTCCTGGGACCTGAACCTAGTTCTCGGAGCCCTAACCAGGGTTCCCTTCGAACCCCTTAGGGAGGCCTCTCTATACTATCTTTCTCTTAAGGTGGCCTTCCTTATAGGAATTACATCAGCACCTAGAGTGTTGGAACTAGGAGCTCTATCTCTAGACCCAACCCTATGCTTGTTCAAATCTTCTTCAGTGAGCCTTAGACTGGATCCTACATTCAGCCCTAAGGTGAACACTCGTTTTCACAGGGAACAGGAGGTGAATCTCCCATCCTTTTGTCCCAACCCTTCTCACCCTCTGGAGAAGGTGTGGTACACTCGGGGCGTCACTAGAGCCTTAAGGATTTACATAGAACGCACGGCTTCCTTCAGAAAGACCTCAACCCTGTTTGTTAATTATAGTGTCCAGAGACATGGTCTGAAGGCCTCAAAGGTGCTGGTTTTAACCTTTAAAGCCCTTCACGGCCTAGGCCCAGCCATCTGCGGGATCGCCTCACTCCCCATGTACCCGTGCGACCCTTGAGATCGTCCGTGGGAGCCTTTTTGGAGGTTCCCCAGGCGAGGCGGGTGGCCACCGATGTTAGATCTTTTTCGGTGGTCGCCCCTGTGCTTTGGAATTCGCTTCCGGAGGAGGTTCGGCTGGCTCCCACTCTCCTGCTGTTTCGGCGTATATGTAAGACCTGTCTGTTCCGTCAGGCTTTTGGCGGGGGGTAGGGGTGGGGTGGTGGTGGGGATAGGGATGAGGGTTTCCCCATGTAGTGTATTTTAAATTGTTTTTAAAAATTTATTATTGTTTTAAACGAAATGCTGTTCACTGCCCCGGGTTGCCTTGTGGGCAGGAGGGGGCGGGATATAAATTTAAAAATAAAAATAAAAATAAAATAAAATATTGCTAAATGGATATCTCTATGCGTCATAGAGGCCTACAAGGCACGGTGAAAGCCTCCTCCACAAAGAATCTTCGCACATTCCCTTAGAGGGGCCGCTACTTCTCAGGCTTTTAAGAATTCGACTTCTTATGGGGATATTTGTAGAGCAGCTACGTGGGCTTCAGTACACTCATTTACTAGGCACTATGAGCTTCCACTTCTAGAATCAGCGAAGCTGCTTTCAGAAGAAGGGTACTATAGGCTGTATTATAGAAGGGTACTACAGGCTGTATTATAGAGGGGGCCAGTAACGGACACCTCAGGGAGTTCTTCTCCCATCCTTCCCTCGTGCAGAGGTATTTCTGGGGGACACTGCTATGGTACATCCCTACTTTACAGACTGGCCATCCAGGAGGATCTCCTGGGAGAAAGGAAAATTGGGTTCTTACCTGCTGAATTTTCTTTCTGCGGGAGATCCTCCTGGATGGCCAGATCCACCCGGAGTGAGGAGTAACTCTGAGGTGCTTGAGGTTCATCCGTCTGGACATAGTTAGTTTTCAATTTGAAGTTTTGAAAATTTCTCAGTTGCACCAGGGGGTTGAGAAGCGTTAACTATTCTCTCTTAGATTTCTTTGTAAGTTAATCTTCTGGGGAAGAAAAGAAGTTTTACTCTCCAGAGCACGATTAGCAGTGTGGACGAGAGCTGAGAACTACCTGGCGTGTGAAGGGGGGTGAGATCCCCTTGGGCAGGCTCCAGAGAAACTTGATGTTTCTGCCTCCTGTTGGTAGTGGCGGGGATCTACCCTATTTTACAGACTGGCCATCCAGGAGGATCTCCCGCAGAAGGAAAATTCAGCAGGTAAGAACCCAATTTTCCTTCTTAAAAGAATTGATGTCTTCATATGATTGGAAACATGTCAGGTGTATTTTCCTCAGATTTCTACATTATATGTACACTAAAAACATTTCAAAACATAATTATTTAATATATATTCAGTGTAAGTTTGGTTTTCCTATTTCCCCCTTTAGTTGACACAACGGATGTTTTTGATTTCAGGTTGGCCTCAATACATTTAAAATTTGCAGTAGAAGATGTATACTTTGTTGCACCATTTGCTTTACACTTAATTCTGCAACAATAAGAGCATCAGGTACCTGAACTTGGTGGTAGTAATTAAATATATTTGAGTAAAATATTCTGTTAAGGAAAATAATTATTTGAATAGATACATGCCTAAATTTTACATAAAATAGGCTCCTTAATCTGCAAACCTATATTGCCCCCTTGCTGTGTCCAAAGCAAAGGTTGTACAGTTTATCTGAAGCGGTTGGGTCATCTTAAAATAATTTCTCTTGCTTGGATTCCCTTTTCCCCCCTCCAGTGGTGTAAATTTGATGATGATGTTGTATCAAGATGTACAAAGGAAGAAGCAATTGAACATAATTATGGAGGTCACGATGACGACTTATCTGTACGGCACTGTACTAATGCTTACATGTTGGTTTATATCAGGGAATCAAAATTAAGTACGTATTATAAAATTATCTCCCTCTTTGTGTGATTGGTTTAAACCTAGATGAGTACGTGTGGATTCTAGGACTTGCTCTTAATACGAAATCGTTGACACTTTACTATCTAATGAAACTTCAGACACTTTAGTCAGCTTTGGAATCTACTAGGGAAAAATTGTGGGTTTTTCTCACAACTACAAAGTCGTCTTCATCTCAGGTCCAGCTTGACTAAATGTGCACTGCTTGCAGGCAGTTGAACTGTTAGCACAGATCCATCAGTTTTACCTGACTCTCCAGTCCAGATACTAAGTTTGAATAATAATTTGATAGCCCGTTCATTCACTTGGAACCTGCTTGAATTAATTCAGATATATTTCCTGCAGATTAATGTCCCATTCACTTATGTTTACATTCTAACTCCTAGCAAAAGAATGCAATGATAAATATTTCACTGTAGAAAAATTTTTACAATAAATTATTTACACTCACTAGTACAACATCCTCCAGAACGCTGCTGAGATGACAAAATTAAGTTTAGCCCAGAAAATGTCTTTTTACACTTACTCTCTTAGCAGGAAAATAAGAACTCCATACTGGGTCAGACCAGTGGTCCATCTAGCCCAGTACCTTGTCTCTGTCAGTGTCCAGTTTCATTTGCTTTAGAGGAGGCACAAATCCATTTCCTGCTCTTCAGTCCCTTGACAGAGGTCTTGGCCCCTGACCACTTGATTAATAGTGGTGTATAGACCTATTCTCAAATAGCTTACCCAGTTCTTTTTTGATCCCGGCTATTACCCTTCACAACATTCCCTGGCAATATTTTCCACAGATTAATTATGAGTTGAGATGAAAAAATACTTTATTTTAGCCAATGTTAACACAATTATATAGTTCAAGTCTTATTGAACGGGTTACTGGTTTGGGGACTGTTTGGGTTCAATATGACTTGAGATTTTCAGTTTGAATTCATTTCTGACTTACTCAAACAAAAAAAACCCAACCCCTCTCTGAACTGGTTGTCAGGTTTTGGTTTGGTTCAATTCATACTCCGCTCCTCTCTCTTCACAGAATCACTGCCCGGTAGCCTAGACTGTTAGGAGAGTTTTATTTTCTCCATATTATTTTGACATAATCTCAGATTTTGGGTGTTTTCCTAGCTCCAACACAAATCCTTTTGAAATAAATGTACTCTGACTAGTACTACTCAGCCTAGCATCCACATTTAAGCATGTGGAGGATTCCATTAACCGTGACAAATGCAAAGTAGATCTGCTTTATGCATGTAGTTTGACTGTCAGCAAGGACTTTATATTGAGTTGGATCCTTTAATATTAAAGTATATAAATTATAAAAATGGAGCACTGAATCTTGAAAATTAACCCAAAGATGAAAATGCTTGTTTCTCTTGAGCTAATGGCAGATGTGTTTGTGTCGCTGTTGCCACAGGAAGAACCATGAGTGTGCATGAAAACCTTATTAGATGTAAGTTTACTTTCTCATCTCACCACAAGACCCACTCACTGTTTTTGCAGGTGAAGTTTTGCAGCCTGTCACAGACCATGATATTCCTCAGCAGTTAGTAGAACGGCTACAAGAAGAGAAAAGAATAGAGGCTCAAAAGAGGAAGGAGAGGCAGGAAGCTCACCTCTATATGCAAGTGCAGGTCAGTTTTGAATGGAGCAACTTCAAACCATTTTCTGCTTCGATATCTGAAAATAGGAATAGTGGCTTCATATTAATCAGGATCACAAATGGTGATGTTGCCTAGTATTTCTAATTGCATCGTCCTTTAATTCAGTATTCTAAACTTCACTCTCCCAACTCAAATTGTGGCTTCTCTTTTCTCTTTTGTTTAGCAGTATTCCAAGAAGCACCTGGTGTGAAGTTCTGATTTAAGGCACAATCCTTGGCAGCTAAATTCAGTTAGAATTGAAACATTGACTTCAGTGGATAAAGGATTTGGACCCTTAGTGTTCAGTTCAGCACACAGTTCCACTTGGAAATATAATCGCTCATCCTCTTTATAGTAAAATTGAAGGGATGGTACAGGCGGAAATAGCTGTGTATGATTGTATGGGCAGTGTTCACAGAATTGAGCCATTGCTTTTATTTATAATGTATGAACATATTACTGGCTTTATAGAGAGAACAATGGATCATATGGGAGAAAACTTAAATATTATATAGTGGCGTGCTGGGGGGATAGGTCAGTACATCTCCTCCTTAATTGCTTTTGGAAATGTACATAGAATGAGCCATAGGCCTCGTATTTTGGCTGCCACTGAGCTGAGCTCACCACATAAAAAGGAGAGTGAGCTTGTTACGTCTGCACCTCCCGATTCCTGAGGTAGCTAGGCTGTTTCCAGCTTAATTTAAAAGTCTCCCTAGGAGCTTATGTTCCACAGTGTGTTGCTATTGCTCCCTATCAAGTGCAGCACAGAATAGCCAGACTTGCTTTCCCTCAGCCCTACCCCCACATCCCTGGGCATACCTCTGTCTGGTGGAAGCAGAATAGTGTGTCTCCATTTTGGCAAGGGATATTTTCCAGTAAAGGGGTTGCATTGATTATGCCCCCTGCACTTGGTGAAACATTGTCTTAGGAGGAATACAATAGGGGCCAGAATCTATCACCTCGTGTTATAGGTGTGAATACTTCAAACACTTATTTGTGTACCATGATATTAAATTTGATTACTAAAAACTATTCATGTACTTAAGTATTTCCATGGTCACGATGTAATGTTCAAGGCTTGATTCTGTATTTCTCTCTCTCTCTTCTGGAGGCAGGCAGACCATTGCTGGGTGTTGCTTCTCTCCCTTGGAGACACAGGCAAGATCCAAGGCTTTGACTGGCAGCCTGAGTCTGGGGGAGAAGCTAACCCCGGTTTGCTGCCCGAACTGTTCTTGCCTCCGGGGAGAAAGGATAGGATCCGCTTTTCTCTCACACCTGTGGAGATAAATAGGTTTTTGCTTCTCTTTTCTTTCTTTTTCTATTTCGGAGCAGCGAACAATGTAAACACTAAAACAATAAAACAATTTAAAACAATTAAAAATTCACAACTGCAGGGAAAAAGAAACCCACCCTATCACTCACCCAAAGACCTGGCGGAACAGCCAGGGCTTACATAAACGCCGAAATAGCAGGAGAGTGGGGGACAACTGAGCCTCCTCCGGGAGCGAGTTCCACAGCACGGGCGGGCACCAAAAAAGATCTAACATCAGTGGCCACCCACCTCGCCCGAGGAACCTCCAGAAAGGCTCCCACGGATGATCTCAAGGGTCACACGGGCACATGGGGAGTCAGGCGGTCCTGCAGATAAGCAGGGCCCAGGCTGTGAAGGGCTTTAAAGGTTAGAAGTTAGAACCAGCACCTTGAACCTGGCCCGGTGCTTTATAGGCAGCCAGTGCAGAGCCCGGAGCACTGGTGTCATGTGTTCCCTGTGGCCCTCCCACATAAGGAGGGCTGTGGCATTCTGTACTAGCTGCAGCTTCTGAAGCAGCTTCTTGGGCAGCCCCACGTAGAGTGCATTGCAGTAATCCTATCTTTTATTTGTTCTCTCTTACCCCCTAGCTACCCCAGTAGGTAGTGTAGGGAAGGGTCTTGCTGACCCCCAAACTCCTAGAGGAAATTCTAGCCCGAGGAGCAGGCTACCTCTGTCCAGAACTCTTCCCCCCTTCCCCCCCCCTTTAAGGAGGGAAGCATGGGGGGTATGGGTTCAGCCCAGCAGTTGCTGGTCCACCTCTCTGACTGCATGGCCTTGTCCAACATGGAGAGTGTGAGGGGAAACAGGAACCCATCCCCTACTGGGTTGGAACTAAGAAGAGGTGGTGTGACAAGGCAGCAAAGGCTGTAGATCTCCAAGGCTACAACCATGCCCAGAACCCCTTTCTGGGGTCTGCTGGGCACCCAGCACCCCAATGCTCACCCTTGCCAGGGTCCCAGGATCAGCATCCAAGACCCAACGCAAAGATTCCCCACTCGATCCCAGTCAGCATGGAGCCAGCAAGTAGGTCCTGCTGAGTCAAGCCCAGAAGTTACTGCATGTTATCCAGGATATGATCCCCATCCCACCAAATCTCTGCCTCCTCTGAGGCCTGTGGGGGGTGGGGAGTTCTGGGCTTGGGGGGAGATCCAGGAGCAAGGCTCGCCCCTGTCCCTTCCTCCTGGCACTGGCACGGGAGACAGAGTTACTCTAGTAGTGGCAGCAGCTGTGGTTCTTCCTCTGCCAGGAGCCGCGGCATGTCATGCCGGAACCCAATCCTGCTCCTCCCAGAGCAAACTCCGCTCTAGGTCTCAGTCCCTGCGCTGCCACAAACATGGCCACTTTGCTGGCCCCCGTTACCGGTCCTGCTACAGCAAACAAGTCTTCCACTCATAGGATGGGCGCCACTGTAAGAGCTGCATCTACAGCCATTCCCACTCCAGAACGCACGAGCAGGGGAGGGGATGAGACACCAGCCCTTATAGTGGGCGTAATAGCCTGTACAGCTCCCCCAAGGACAGCTCATCAGACACAGAGGAAGGCTGCCTTTCAGCTCTTAGAGAGGATAGAGCAAGCAGGGAAAAAGAGCCCCTGGCAACTCCATTAGCCCCAGGGACAGACAACCCTGAGAGAGTTCTCTCTGCTGTCCTGTAGTGGTTAGGGCAACAGCTAGTAATGAGAGGGCCAGATGGGGTCTCACTCTTGCTTGGCAGACTTCCAGGAGGGGCTCATCTTGGCACTCACAAAGTGGAAATAGTCCCACTAGGGGCTCCAGTTGAGAGCAGAGCCCTCTCCCCCTGGTCCAAGCGTTCCCATACAGGGTACCCACACCTGCAGAAATTAGATGGGCTAGCAGAGGAACCGTTAAGGGATACGCCTACTCCAGACAAAAAAGGAGATATGGAGGATGGAGAGCGTTTGGGGGCCGAGAGGGGGACCGTGTGACTAAGGCTGGAGCTCTCATCTTTCAACCAGAGCTTTTTGATGGAATTATTATTTTTTTTTTTTAAAAAAAAGCTGCTTGCATTGGCCTTTCAGTTCTTCCAGCCACTCCCACAGAGGAAAAGTTAGCAGAGTATGCGCATCTAGTCCTCCCCCAAGAGGATTCAGTGGGGTCCCTTCTGCCCCGGCTCCCTACCCTCCCTGCATTTCAAGGTTGTTAATGTAGAATGGGTTCAACTAGGGCTGAAACTCGCTAGTCGAGTCTTGCCAGTTCTTGATGAGAATGGGGAGTTTTCCCATCTTGTTTCCCTAAACTAGAAGAGATGAGAGAGCCCTCCATTCTCATTGAGAACCGGTAAGATTCGAAAGGCTGCGTGGGGGGCAGATGGTTGCTGGGCAGGGTGCCAGAGGTGAGCAGGGTGCAAAGACTTACTCTTTGGCCACCTGTGGCTCCCCTGCCTGCCCGGGAAGGGAGGAGGGTTGGAAGCTTAACAGGGGGTCAGGGTGGGATACTTATCATCCAGAGGAGGTCCCGCAAAGCATGATTTGTTCCTGGGGTCGTAGGTTTTGAAATTTTAAAAAAACAAACTGATCATGCTCAGAAGGATCTTCTGCTGCCGTTTTTGTAAAAGGCTGAGCATGCCCAGAAGGGCGAATCAGGCCCTTCTGAGCATACTCAGTTTGTTTTTTGCTTAAAAAACCTACAACCCATGGGGACCCCCTCCGGAGGGTAAGTGCCTAACCCCCTGCTAGGCCCTTCGCTAGGTCCCCAAACCTCCACCCAGACCCTGGGCCCCAACCCAGAATTTCCCTTCCCAGGCAGATGGGGGCCTGGGGTGGCCAGGGGGTAAATGTTCTGCCCCCCGGCTCATCTCTGGCACTCCGCCTGACCCCCTCCCTGACCCCAGTCCTCAGTGAGATTTGTGAGATCTCAAGGGGGGGAGGCGAGATCATGCGAGGTCCTCTTCCCCCCCCGCCCCCCTTGAGTCTGGCAAGATTCTTGTTCCGAGGGAATCCTGGGTTCATTTCAGCCCTAGGTTCAACCCACAAAAGCCAAAGATAATCGTGCCCCGTGTAGAAAATTTTACACCTTGCTTGGGTCTGAGTACGTACCACTTGGGTCCACTCGTTCTCCTGAAGATGGATACTGGTGCATCACATCTGGCCAAGGCCTCGATCCTCCCCACATACAGAGAAGGTATCCCTAAAGACCCAATTGATCATAAAATCAAGACCTTACTTCGCAGAAACTTTGAAGCTGCCTCAGCAGTGTGTAGGGCAGCAGCAATGGTTTTCACCTTCACCTGAGCCATTGTTCTCTTTATTAAGGACCTAAACAGCTTAGCTCCCCCAAAGGAACTTAAGGATGGCCTTAAGAAGCTGTTGGATTTCATCCGCCTCAATACCTGACGCCACTTTGGATGCCATCCAACTGGCAGCCAGGTGCATGGCCAGCTAATGCACTGTCTGGTTACGCTCTTGGAAGGCAGACTACCAAGGAAAAATGGTCCTAACTGCTGCCCTTTTCCAAGGCAGTAAATTCTTTGGGAAAACCATGAATAAAGCCATGACAGATGAAGTGGGGAAAAAAGAGAGGTCTCCCAATTAGCTTCTCCAAAAAGGTTAGAAAGAGGTCCCAATTCAGGCATTCCTTTCATCAATATACACCCCCTGCCCATAGGGGAGACTTCGAGGACCACAAACAGTGATGGCAGTGAGGGAGCCACCATTTGGGTCAGATCTTTAAAAGATCAAAGAAGCTGTATGGCCCTCCACCTCTACCTCCTTGCTCCCTCGTGCAGTTTAAGCATCGGGGGACGTTTCAGACTCTTCCATTGTCAGTGGGAAATGACAAATGATTGGTGGGTGAGGAAAACGATAGCAGAGGGTTACTCCATAGAGTTCCTACAAATCTTTGTTTTGTAGTCATGCCAAAGGCACCATGCAAAATCAAGCATCTAATTACGATCAACCATATCAACCACCTATTGAACATCGGAGCGATAGAACCACTCCCAGTGCAGCAGAGGTTGTTCCAGTGTGTATGCCATTGTCTTGACCGTGCTCAAGAAAAACAGACACAAACAGGCCATTCTGGATCTCAAGATGCTGAACAAGTTTCTCTGCCTCAGACCCTGTATTCAATCCTGTCACTGCAACCTGGGGATTTCCTCGCATCTGTAGATTTGCAGGAAGCATATCTACATGTCCCCTTCAGACTGCATCACAAATTCCTAAGTTTTGCGTATGGAAACCGACACTTCTAATGCAGAGCCCTGCTTTTTGGGTTAGCCTCTTCTCCCAGGGTGTTCACTAAGGTCCTGCTAGTCCTCATTGCATCCTTGAGAAAAAGGGGGGTGCATATCTACCCTTATCTGGACAATATTCTTTTACAAGCGGAGTCTTTCCAACAATGCCAGAGAACAGTGGAGCTGACAGCAGAGTGCTTGCAAGACCACAGCTTCATTATAACCTGGACAAAAGCTCTATGATCCTGATGCAGAGCTTGACCCACCTGAGTGTTGGACACACAGGACAGAGTCTTCATATCCGAGGCACAGGAGCTCAGGATCAAAGACTCCCTTGCACAGATCCAGACAGACAGGCTATCTGGTCTGACTCCCCCCAAGTGGCCTAGGTCTAATGGTTTCATGTCTGGACACAGTTCAGCAGGCCCGTTTTCACCTCCGCCCATTATAAAATTTTCTCCTGAAATGGCAGGTGATGATTGTGGCCAAACAGAATCTCCCCCCTCCCCCCGGGTCTGGTGGCTAGAAGAGGACAGATTCATGGAGGTGTCCAAGCAGACTGGCTGAGCAGGCAGGTCATAGATCGGGGGAATTGTCTCTGAACCAGCAAGTCTTCGATCTCATCGCATCCAAGTGGGGACAGTCAATGATGGATCTTTTCACGTCTGCGAAAAAGTTCAAGATCCACAGATACATGTCATGACACGGACACCTGCAAGCAGAGAATGTGGATGCATTATTTCATCTTTGGCCTCCTCACCTTTCCACCAATTCCCCTGTTCCCAATGGTGCTCAAGAAGACCAAGAGCAAGAAAGGTGAAGTGGTGCTGATTGCGCTGAACTGGCTGAGATGTCCGTAGTTTTCCTTGTTCAGGGAGATGCAGATTGCCCCAGTCCTTCGACTCCCGCAGCGAGAGGACCTTTTGCTCCAGGGTCAAGTTCGCTACCAGGGTCTAGGCAACCTGAAGCTCACTGCCTGGAGATAGAGCACAAGCAGCGACGTTCTTTCAGTTACTTGGAGAGGGTTCTGGAAACACTTTTGGCAGCTCACAGAGTCTCCATGAACAGGATTTATAACTCTACCTGGAAGGCCTTTCTGGACTGGTGTGGAGGTCTTCTGTTCATACCTTATTATTATAAGCATTTATATAGCGCCAGCAATGTACCTGGCGCTTTACGAAAAATAAGATAGACATGGTCCCTGTCGGAGAACCTACAATCTAAAGACGGGGAGGGGAGACAGGGAAGGGGCAACAGAGGGAGAGACAAGGAAAGCGACATTCATGAGGATGCAAGAACTCAGGTACACTTTCTTGGCTTGGTTACTGTAAATTGGGAGTTTACAGATAACAGGTGGGGGAGAATCCTGGGTGGGGATGATTAGTAGGACTTAGGAAGGGCGGAGTGAAAGAGGTGGGTTTTGAGGAGGGACTTGAAGGTGAGGAGGGGGGGGGCAAGGCGGACAAAGGCAGGGAGGGAGTTCCACGCATGCGGGGCAGCAAGAGAGAAGGGACGAAGGCAGTTGGGGGAGCAGGGGAGGTGAGGGAGGGGATGGAAGAGGAGCGGAGTGCTCGAACAGGGGTTCGGAGGGAGATCAGGGCCANAGGTTGTGAAGGGCTTTGTAGGTGAAGACGAGGAGCTTGTGCAGAATACGCTCAGGAAGAGGGAGCCAGTGGAGAGAGAGGAGAGGCTGCACATGGTCAAAGTGACGGGCAAGGTGGATGATCCTGGCAGCAGAGTTTTGAACAGAGATGAGGGAAGAAAGGTGAGAGCAGGGAAGGCCAACAAGGAGGAGGTTACAGTAGTGCCTGGAGCACAGGCGTGAGGTGACTAGGACATGGATGATAGTTTTGGCAGGGTAGACAGACAGAAAAGGGCGGATCTTAGCAATGTTGTGGAGGGAGAAGAGGCAGGATTTTGCCACGAAGTCAGTGTAGGGTTTGAAGGTAAGGTGCAAGTCGAAAATGAAGCCCAAGCTACGGGCTTGGGGGACAGGAAGAATGGAGGCCCCTTCACTGGCAATTGACCGGGAAGAGGGAGAGGAAGGATTGGGAGGGAAGATAGGAAGTTCAGTTTTCACCATGTTCAGTTTGAGTTGTCGTTGAGACATCCAGGCGTAGCTATCAGAGACACAGTTGGTGAGACGAGCTTGAACAGAGGGCGAGAGGGAAGGAGTAGAGAGAGAGAGTTGAGTGTCATCAGCGTATAGGTGGTATTGGAAACTCTGGGAGGCAATGATTTTGCCTAGGGAATGGGTGTAGATAGAGAAGAGGAAAGGGCCAAGGACAGAGCCTTGGGGAGCCCCGACCGAGAGGGGTAGGGAAGGGGGGGGGAGGGGTTAGGAAGAGATGCATTGAAGGAGCGGTCAGAAAGGAGAAGAACCACTCAAAGACAGAGTCCTGGAATCCAAAGGAGTGAAGCGATTCAAGCAGGAACAGTGTCGAAGGCAGCAGAGAAATCAAGGAGGACCAGAATAGAGTAAAGGTGGTTGGATTTAGCTATAAGAAGATGGTTGGTGATCTTAGCAAGACCAGTTTCAGTGGAGTGAAGGGGGCGGAAGCCAGATTGGTGGGGATCAAGGGAGGAGTTGGGGGAGAGGAGGTCAAGGCAACGGGAGTAGACAACCCGTTCGAGGAGTTTGGAAGCAAAAGGGAGGAGCGAGACAGGACAGTAATTAGAGGGTTCAGAGGGATCCAGAGTGGACTTTTTGAGGATGGGGGAGACTGGCGTATTTAAAGGCAGAGGGGAAGGAGCCAGTAGAAACGGAGAGGTTGATGATCTGCAGGAGGAGGGGAAGGGCAAGGGTAGAAGCAATGGAGGTCAGGAGGTGGGAAGGAATGTGGTCCAGGGGGCAAGTGGAGGGGTTGGAGGAGGAGAGCAGGGAGGAGATTTTCTCAAGGGAGGCGGGAGGGAAGGAGGACAGGAGAGAGGTGGGGGGAGTAGTAGGGGGAGAGGACTTGTCATTACAATATTCACTTGTCATTACAATAGTCATAGCTGGATGTGTGCTCATGCAGCCTTTGGCCACTGAGTTTTCCAGAGAGGCTTGGCCTAAGTTGCTGCTGGATGACAGGTGGGTGCAAGTTTTTATTTAACTACTCTGGTCACTCCCTTTGTTGGTGGCCTGTACTGCTTGAGTACGTCCCAGCAACTGACTTCCTACCTCCAGAAGGATGAGAGAGAGGAGAATTTGGGACACCTACTGTGTGAATTTTCTTTCTTACTTAGCAGCTGTTGCCTATTACAGTTGGGGTTTCAGGTGGGGGAGTGTTTTTTCTTCCCGTAATCAAGGTTTCTTTCCCGTTTTTCTTGGGCTTGAGTTCTTAGCCTATTTATTTTGTTTGTTCATTCCTTGTTTACTATGATGTTACTTTTTTTTTTATAAGTAAACATTGCTAGTTCACAGTCTGAACAGCAAGCTGGGCTTAGCTTCTTGCCCAGGCTCAGGCTGCCAGTCAAGACTCCCTCTTGCCGAGGGAGAGGAGCAGCACCCAGCAATGGGCTGCCTGTCTCCAAAAGAGTTAAGAAGGAAAATTCACAAGGTAAGTGCCCCAATTTTTCCTTTTAGTTAGTAGTTTTATGTATTTGTGACTTTACTCAAATAGTTCTCACTATCACAGTTTATTAAGTATTTGCAGCTAAACGTCCTGAAACACATTAATACCATAGTTTTTTTTTAAATGAATGACTCGACATTCAAATGCAAAGCTAATCTCAGCAGGGCTTCTGATCGCTCTGTTGTTGAGGACAATTAAGTAACATTGTGCATTTGTACATTTTCAGATAGTGACAGAGGACCAGTTCTGTGGTCACCAAGGCAATGATATGTACGATGAAGAAAAAGTGAAATACACTGTATTCAAAGTATTAAAAAACTCCACTCTTGCAGAATTTGTTCAAAACCTTTCACAAACGATGGTAAGTTTTCTGGGGTATCTAGCGTCCAATTTGATACGATCATGTTCTGTTCACATACACTTTATATTTGCTAAATAGTAGACTTCAAATACTCTAAATAGCTGGACATATGTTTGGAAACAGTGTTGACTGGCTTTAATTAAAATACTTCAGTCTATTTCTATTTAATAACTCAGCTTTCATTTATTTTAGGGATTTCCGCAGGATCAGATACGATTATGGCCGATGCAAGCTAGAAGTAATGGAACTAAAAGACCAGCAATGTTAGATAATGAAGCGGACGGCAATAAAACTGTAAATATGCAACAGTAGGGGGAAAATCACTTCTAAATCTATACATAACACTTGCAATTTCAGTAGTGAAGATGTTGCTTTGTTTTAAGTGATTTAACCTGTGTCATCTGTAACAACAGGAAACATTTTATATCTGGGGACAATATACTGTAGCCCTAGACTGAGACTGTATGGATCTAGATCATCTTATTCCAATGAAAAGGGACATCATGGCCCTGGTTTTGGCAAGCACTTGTGCTCAACTAGAATTCAGATTATGAAGCTAAGCATACATGCATGGGTTTTCAAGATTGGGACTATGAGTAGGGTTGATAAGTTAGCATGTTCTAATCACTTTACTTTTTACAACCCACATACTTTTAAGGGAAATGTTTGTTGTTCTCTCTAGCAGGTTTGCAGAGAATTCCATATAAAATCTTTAGCTTCCTTTGTTATAATAAAAGTCGAGGCCTTTTCTCAACACTAGGATTCAAGTTTTTCTTTTTACTAAAAACAAAAATATTGGTCAAATTTACATGATTTTCACGCTAGTAGAAAGTTTGCAAAAACAGCTTTTGCTAAGTTTGTGTTTTTGTTTGTCTTTCTCCATCCCCACTACCTCTAAACACTCAGATGATAGAACTTAGTGACAATGAAAACCAGTGGACAATATTCCTGGAAACAGTAGATCCAGAAATGGCTGCTACAGGGGCGACATTACCGAAGTTTGATAAAGATCGTAAGTGTATGTTAAAACTTAGGATATTAAAAAATTGTTTGTTTTTTTCAATTTATGTCTAAATTTTCCAGCCTCCTGTCTTTAAATTAATCTCTCAATGATGGGAAGGAAGTCTTCTAATCTATGGCGCTCAGTGTGGTACTTTATTCCACCAATTGCATTTGAATTATTAATTTGGATTCAATGTAAAAGAGCTTTATGAAGAAGTGATCTTGATACTAGGTTACATATTAACTGGGGGAATTCTTTTTTAGAATTCTAAATTTAGCTTGTGCAAAAGTGAGATTTCAAGCAAGTTCAAATTAAGGCTTCCATTTACTTCAAATTAACTTTGCTTCTGAATTTATAGATGACGTAATGTTGTTCCTGAAGATGTATGATCCGAAGACACGGAGTTTAAATTACTGTGGACATATCTACACACCTATATCTTGCAAAATACGTAAGTCTTGAACACATTATTTTAGCTGTAATATTTTAAATTGTGATATGACAATGAACATAAATATTTTGCCATTAACAGAAGGTGTAGAAATGAAATCAAAAGTTAAGTACTATATACAAAAGTTGATTTGTGCAATATTGTCCATATTGCATATATTTAGTATTTTCTATGCCTAGCGCTTTTTATTTGGGAGGATTAAATGTATATTTTGCTAAAGGTATAGCATTAAATATGCACATTTGCAACATAGTTGTGTTAACTTCAGCTTGTATTTTCTGAGTTTCATTTAATTGAGCAATGTTAAAATTACATTAATATACTTTATTTTACATTTTTTTTAAATGAAAACTGCTCCACAATGTTAGTATTTAAATGGTCCCAGATAGACATTGAAGTTCATGACCCTATGCAGTTTGGGGTGTGGGAATTAGAGGTTCCACCTTTGCTGCTGGAATATAGCTGGAGACCGTTATGACAAGGTGAGGTTAATGGACAACAGCAAAACAGTTTATACTGTGATGGCAGTTTCTTTATATTGTTTTTCAAAAAGACTTGCTGAATGCTGCTACATGCAGCATATTATAGACTTGCCCTGTAATCTCAGCATCTTCTGTTTTTACTTCCTTGTTTTTGCTGGGCTTTGGTTTATTTTTTGAAGGATTTTGCTAAATGTTTTGCTACTTTAAAAAAAAACCCAAAAAAACCCTCTCCTACAAATTGTTCCAGAGCAGCCTGAGAGCAGCAGCTCCTGTGTCTGACAAGCTGAAATAAGAGTTTATAGCCCTCGCTACTCCCATGTGACATCAGAATGGAGAAGGAACTTCATTAGGCTCTCTGAGCATGTTCAGGAATGATATTTCAGTTCAGTTCCATTAATTGCTTCTCTGTCCCCAAACAAAGCTGAGTTACTCATTAATGGTCTGTATTCAAATTTTATGTTTTAAACTTAAGTTGTTTTTGCTTTAACCATGTTTTTTTTTTAAAAAGAAACACTAGATTTTTTTTTTTAAATGGGGGCAGTATCATTATTTTTTCCTCCTTGAACTCAGATGACTGAATATAATTTAAATTTTTAAAAGATTAAAAGTATACCCTTAGGCTGAACACAAGCATGGAAATTTTTCTATTGAAAGGTGAAGTTTTCCAAAAGTTGGGTGTATCAAAACTGGGGAGGCTATAATGGGAATCATTTTGCAGCCTTAACTGTAGCTTTCGCTACTAGCGAAAGCTATAAAATACTTTACGCTTCTTTTCTTTTCCAATAGGTGACTTGCTGCCAGTTATGTGTGAAAGAGCAGGATTTCCCCAAGAAACTAATCTTATCCTCTATGAGGTTTGGATTGATTATTATTCCTACAATTTAAATCTAGCTCTGTGTGTCATTAGCAAGTTTTCCTTAAGGAAAAACCTGCAATGGTGGTAGAAAAGATTCTATCCACTACAAGGGAGAGTAAGTCACTAACCTAACATAAGTGAAAAGTGACATTTATAAAGCTAATTAAAGTGGAAAAAGCCAAACCCTATTTAATTATCAAATTTGGTCAGTCTTAATGCTTCCTTATTAAGCAAACAATACATTTTACATTTGAAATACATACAGTTAAGCTAGTAGCATACTTTGATCACCCAAATTCGCTTAACCAAAAACTCCAATATGTTGATGAGTCACTAGCTTGCATCGCTCCTACAAAGTAAGTATACCACCATATTGTTGAGACATCCCAGCCCTGGCTGCTGCCTGAACAATGATCACTTCCTAAACTTTTGAAAAATATATGCTTGTATTTTATTTTAATAAATACTTAGCACCCTGTGATGCTTATGGCATTTCTTAGTTGTAATTTTCCTAAACTGGGGCCAAATACATTGAAAACCCCCAAATCAATGTTCTTTGTTCCCTTAATGTGGAAGATTAAAAGCCAAAGTATAATTATATGCTAACATATCCTCCCAACATTGTTCAAGGGGCATCATCAAAGCGGTTAACACCTTGCCTCCTGCTGAACTACAGTTAAGTTGACATGGGGTGTCATCAGACGGACGCGGGACTGGATGCGACCCACAACTATTGTATTGCCCAGGGCAACCCCCAGCCAAGAGCTCTGCCTCAGGCCGGTGCCCTGGGTTTGGCCGGCCCACTCTTCCAGCAGCGCTCCAGAATATTCTGGCGCGCCGCTGGCAGAGCTGCCCCAGGGACCTGTTCCACCCTGCACAACTGACGGCCCCTATTTAGATGGACAGGCTGCCCAGGAGTGAGGCAGGTCTGCTGTCTGACTGTAAACACCCATTGTGATTCTGCAGCAGATTCTTGCAGTGCCCAGGTATGTTCAAAGTGGTAAAGCTTATGGCTTTTACATCCTTCAATTAACAAAGGAGAGTTTATGCTGTTTACATGGTGTGCAAATCTATGTTCTGTTAATCTGCAGCACTCCAAATATAGCAGGGCTAGAGGTCTACTGTGGTTTAAAAAAAAAAAAAATGTCAGTAGAAGCCTAACTTCAAAATCAATTATTTTTTTTTTTTAAAAGTTTACAAATAATGTGTGACGTGGCCCTACCCTTTGTTTGTCAGTAAGGAGAATATTCAAGTTCTACATACGGCATCTGTCTGCATGGAAGTTCTGATTTTTCTTCTCTGCCAGGCAAATGACCTGGGCAGATGAAGCCATACGCTGCCAGAGTTCATGGGGCGCTTTGACACCGGCCACACGAGTGGGTGCCGGAGCCATCATGCCCCACCTCCCTCCCCCACCAAATCCTTGCCCCAGCTGTGACGTGGCAGCGCACAAGGGATGAGAGCACCCACTGTGTGGTAGGGCTGGAGGGGTCCCGGCACATAGGCAGCCACTCCTTGGGCAGCTTTAGATTGAGAAAAACGTGTGTTCTGGTATCATGACTATTCTTGCAATTGTAAATTATTTTATTTTCCTGTACTTTCTTCTGCATAATCAGACATGTCCTCTCTGATTTTGTTTTGTTTTGTTTGTTTTGTTTTGGCTCTTACTGCAGGAAGTTAAACCGAATTTAACCGAGAGAATTCAAGACTATGATGTGTCTCTTGATAAAGCTCTTGATGAACTCATGGATGGCGATATCATAGTGTTTCAGAAGTATGTATTTGCTGGGAGTGCTATAATCTTGGTGACATCAGTTGCATGTTAATTCACATGAAAAGCAATTTTTTTTAAAAAAACTTCAGCAGATTTTACCAATGATACGTGCATCTTGTAGTGTCTCTTGATAGCAGCTTACCAGCATGCATTTTTATTAAGACTCAAAGTGGTTCAGCGAGGGGAACTGAGAATGCTAAGCTATTGCTTCATAAGGTTTAGGCACCTGTAGCTCTATAGCAGATTATCAGCGCCCAGAGATCTTTACATTATGAAACCTTTAAGTTCTTTGTTCAGCCCCAAGTCTGAATTCTGGAGGTTTGTCCTTAGAGGCACAATAATTCGACTGCTGTTGACCCAACCTGAAGATCAGATGCTTGTCTGCAGGCCGCACTCTTAACTTCAGGAACTCTTCTTTTATGAGAACTAAGTCACCTTCCTTTTCGCACTTGCTAATTCTGTGCTAGAGGTGCATTGGCCTACAGTGATAAAATGCCCTCTGACTTAATGTATTTTCAGAAAATAGGGATATTAGTTCCCGTTGCAAGTTTCTCCAAGGTAGAGAACTTCTCTGTTTTATATTTATCAGATGGAATTATGAAGACTATAAATAAGCATTTCTGTGCTTGCACTCTTGATGGCCTCACCCACCTGTGTTGCTGAAACTCGGGCAGTACAGTGCCCTATAACAGTCCTAGTATCGGGCCCTGGACCACAACCAGGATCTATCCCAAGAGCATCGCAGTCCACGATGGGTCCCAGAGTGGGAACAGGAGCAGGACCTTCTTGTGGCTCGTTGGCTGAGTGTGGTTGCTTGAGCACCTCCGGGTGTGGGCCCTGGGTTAGGCCTATGCCTGGAACTTACCCAGAACTGCTGGCTGAGCAGTAACTGTGCCAGGACTGTGAGAGGGACCTGAGCCAGGAGTGGGAATGAGGGTGAGAATCTTGTGGCAGGCTGAAGCAGGGCTTACTCCCCTGCCCTCTGCTGCCTTCCAAAGAACGGGAATCTTTCCCATTAGGTCTGCACTGCCAGTTCTGAGGGCCCTGTGGGGGTGGGGATCAGGGGTTCCAGGTTCTCTGGGTTCCCTCAGGGAGGGTCAGAGCTGGGTAAGCTCCCTGAAGATCCAGAGCTTTATTCTCCTCAATCCACTGCCTACTTTTTGCGGGAAATTGATCTGATCACCTTCCGTTCCCCCCAACTCTCCCTGCTGGAGCTGGCCAGAGAGGTGTCCTGGCACCTATGTGAGCTCTATCCCACTCCCATGCATCCCTCCTTGAAAAGGGGAGAGTTCTGGGAAAGGGGCTGAGGGTCAGTGCGACTCTCCCTAGCTAAAGTAACAATATGAGCTAGGGAAGAGAATAAAATAAAATATCAAATTAAAAATGAAAGAAAAAGCATAGCTTCTCTCCTGTAGGCCAGGAGAGAAGGGGGATTGTAACCTTTTTTAGAGGCGGGAACTCTGAGTGGTAGAGCCAGGATTAGCTCCTCCCCTAGGCTCAGGCTGGCTAGCAAAGCTTTGGCATCCTGCCTATCACTCCTGAGAAGGAGGAGCAACCCAGCGAAGGACTGCCTGCCTTGAAGAGAGAGAGAAGTATTTCTCAAGTCATGCCTTGGAACTCGCATTCTCTTTTGAACCAGTTGGTGTTACTTCCCTCTGACTGGCTGGTGTTTTCTGCTATTGCTCTGCCAAGAACATAAGGGTGCCAGTCAGCAGTGAGCCCAAGCCACTGTCTCTCCCTATGTTTCACATTTGTTTAAAGAGATGCCATTGTACATCCAGCCATTATGCAAAGTAACTAATGTAAATTGTCCGTGATGGCACTGGCAATTTTGTCTACACAGGCATGCAGTATGATTTCAAGGGGAGTGAGAGGAGAAAGGTGAAACCCTATTAGAATGGCTCTGTGAAACTATCATAATCAGCATGCTGCCAAATGAGCATGATGTGTGTTAGAAAACGTTGCGTGGCACAGAAATACTCATCGGGTTTGGATCACTTTTAATGGCTATATGGAGTTTACAAATGGTGTCTCTTTGAAAGTTCCCAACCTGCATTTCTGTATGTCTTTAAAGAGTCTTCAGTTTAATGTAGAACCTAGGTTCTCAAACTGGGGGGTGAGCCCCTTTTGAGGGAACAGAAGATGTTTGTAAAAGGGGCGCAGGAAGAATCCCAGCTAACAAACACCTACCTCCATACTCGCATTGAGCTGTGAGGAGTCTCCAAAACAATGGGGTGGCAAGGAGTAGGGGGCTGGGGGGAAGTAATAGGAGAGGGGGAAGAGGAAAAGAGGGGAGCAAGATGTGTGGTGTGGGGAAGAGGCCTCAACTATGGCCCTTTTTACCCAAGACACACTCACTCATGTCCATGCAGTGGACATAAGTGGGTGTGTCCTGTTTGAAAGCAGCGGCGGGTGGATGGGTGTGCATATGCTCTCCTGCGTAACACACATCTGCACCCGTCACCTCTGCACAGAGCAACTGGCAAAAACGCAGGTTGCTCCATGCGGGGGGATGAGGGTGCACCCACAGCAGTGCCGCCACGGACTGCCCCCGCCATGGCCCGTTTAAAAACGACCAGTGACAGACAAGTGGAAGGGAGGCATGATTAAAAAAAGTTAGAGAATCACTGCTGTCGAACATACCAGCTGTCTTACATGTGTAAATGGTTATTTGTCTGCTTTTCTAGGGATGACCCAGAAAATGATAACAGTGAGCTACCAACAGCAAAAGAATATTTCAGAGATCTCTACCACCGCGTTGATGTCATTTTCTGTGACAAAACCATCCCCAATGACCCTGGCTTTGTTGTTACTTTGTCCAACAGAATGAATTATTTTCAGGTATATACTTCACGCTGTCATTTTTTGCTTCCTCTCTTTTATTTTCCCTCCTCTTCACAGTAGTTAAGACTGTTGCTAAATAACATAACACTAACAGTCCTATGATGAAACCAGTGTAAACAGCTATCAAAAGACTATCACAACATAATATAAAAATCAGAAATTTAATGAGATCAGAAACTGATCTTGGCAATATGTTCTATCACAAAGTATAAATTACATAAAGAGCATACCCCAAAGAGAATAGGAATGACCTGGAATACAGATAGTTATACTGTTAACACATGCTAATACGAAGAAACATTGAAAAAATGTATTCACAGGTGACTTGAAAAATCACACATTATAATCATGTTTCCTCCATCATGAAGGTGAGTCTACAAAGTCTTCCTCACCCACAGAAAATAAGTATTAATTCGATCAAAAAATAAGCCAACTATATTCTAAAAAGAAATTTAGAGAGAAACATTAAAAAAAAAAAAAAACTGGAAAAAAATCTCGCGTGCTACTTTAAATCCATATGAAAATAGAATGCTCTATCACTAAATTTTGAAGTTCATGAATGTTCCGGCAGAGCAACTTTTGAAAGAAAGATGTTACTTTAAAGATTTAGCCCTGATGAAGATACTTGAAACGTGTTGTCTAGTTGTTTTTTTTTATGAATATCTTTCTATGTAGTGTATTTCAGTAGTGTAACACATGATTACTGTGTGATTTTTCCAAGTCACTTGTGAGTACATTTTTCAGTGGTTTCTCATATTTATTTATTTATTTTAAAACTTTTATGCCAACCCCTCCTACTGTCGCAGCTTGGGGCAGCTCACAACAATTAGCATATGTTAACTGTATAACTCTTTGAATTCCATTTCATTCATATTCTTCTTGGGGGTATGCTCTTTATGTAATTTATACTTTGTGATTATAAGTTTAGTACATATTGCCAATTTGAGTTTGTGATCTTGTTTTTTTATTATGTGGTGATAGTCCTTTGATAGCTGTTTACATTTGCTAAATAATACAATACAATCAAGTTCAGAAGTAATAAGCCTGGGAGAGAAATGTTCAATTGTTTTATAAGGGTGTGTTTGCTCTATTGAAAACAATCCCAACTTTCCTTTTAAGTTTTCCTTAAATAACCACTGGCACCTTATGAAAAGCTTAGAGATCTTGCATTTAGAACAATTTTGCTTGTTCTCATACAACAGCAGCTGTCCTTTCCAGGGTGTTTTCCCTTTTTGTTAATAATGTTTGGATTTATGAAAGCAAACAAATTATGCCTTTAAAACAGTTTCCTACTCTGTAAAATGACTCTCTAAAAATATATTCTGGGATACCATATGTTCTGAGTTGCTTGGAATAAAATTTGCTTAGTTTGTAAGTGAATGTTTTTCCTCCCACTATCATCACTTCTGCACACTTAACCTGTACTTAGGGGCTCTATAAACCACACCAGGCTCTTAGGTCATCAGAACGAATAAATATTTTCACAGACCAGATTGTAACCTCATTCATTGTAGTGCAACTCCATTCAAAAAACAATGACACAGAATAAATAAGATGGGATGAAGTACAAAAGAAAAAGATTTGGCCCTGTGAATTGTAGCTTAATTAACAGTTCTGCTGATCATAACGGAGCCAAAATAGTTGTTTCTGCTACAATAACAAACATAAAAAGGACAGCACACTTAATTTTGCTATTAAAGTCAACCAGTGAGTGAGCACCTGAATATCAATGGAAAGCTGATCTATTGTATGAAAGTGTCGTTTCACTGTCACTTTTCTAACCTTCAACCTGAATTCATCTTCCTCCTTTCTGACCAAAATTGTCAGTTCTTTTTGTGATTTTATAGTCTCTTGGGGGGATGTCTCTTTTCCACCTTTGACTCCCTTCTCAAACCCCCTGTCCTCCTCCTCCTCCCTCTTCTCTCTCTGCTCAGGATCTTGCTCTTTTTTTCACCTCTAAAATTGACAAGATCTGCCTGGCTATTGCTTCCAAGTCCTTGCCCCATACCACTCCCCTCCCTCTCCCTCCTCCCCGCACCTCTCTCCTGTCCTCCTTCCCTCCCGCCTCCCTTGAGGAAATCTCCCTGCTCTCCTCCTCCAACCCCTCCACTTGCCCCCTGGATCACATTCCTTCCCACCTCCTGACCTCCATTGCTTCCACCGTTGCCCCTCCCCCTCCTGCACATCATCAACCTCTCCATCTCAACCAGCTCCTTCCCCTCTACCTTTAAACACACCACTGTCTCCCCCATCCTCAAAAAGTCCACCCTGGATCCCTCAACCCTCTAATTACTGTCCTGTCTCGGTCCTACCTTTTGCTTCCAAATTCCTGGAACGAGTTGTCTACTCCTGTTGCCTTGACCTCCTCTCCGCCAACTTCTCCCTTGACCCCCTCCAATCTGGCTTCCGCCCCCTTTACTCCACTGAAACCGCTCTGGCTACGATCACCAACAATCTTCTTGTGGCTAAATCCAACCGCCTTTACTCTATTCTGGTCCTTCTTGATCTCTCTCCTTCGACACTGTTGACCATTCGCTCCTGCTTGAATTGCTTCACTCGCTGGGATTCAGGGACTCTGTCCTCAACTGGTTCTCTTCCTACCTTTCTGACTGCTCCTTCAGTGTATCTCTTTTTAACTCCTCCCCCTCCTCCTCCCTACCCCTCTTGGTCGGGGTTCCCCAAGGCTCTGTCCTTGGCCCTCTCCTCTTTATCTACGCCCATTCCCTAGGCAAACTCATTGTTTCCCACGGTTCCCAATACCACCTATACGCTGCCGACACTCAACTCTTATCTCTCCACTCCTTCCCTCTCCCCCTCTGTTCAAGCTCGTCTCACCAACTTTCTCCCTGATAGCTACGCCTGGATGTCTCAAAGCCAACTCAAACTGAACATGGCGAAAACTGAAATCCTTATCTTCCCTCCCAATCCTTCCTCTCCCTCTTCCCTGTCAACTGCCATTGACAGGGTCTCCATCCTCCCTGTCCCCCAAGCCTGTAGCTTGGACTTCATTTTCGACTCGCACCTTACCTTCAAACCCTACATTGACTCCGTGGCCAATATCCTGCCTCTTCTCCCTCCACAACATTGCTAAGATCCGCCCTTTTCTGTCTGTCTCCTCTGCCAAAACTCTCCTCCATGCCCTAGTCAGCTCACGCCTCGACTATTGTAACCTCCTCCTCGCTGGCCTTCCCAGCTCTCACCTTTCTTCCCTTATCTCTCTTCAAAACTCTGCTGCCAGGATCATCCACCTAGCCTGTCACTTTGACCATGTGCAGCCTCTCCTCTCCTCTCTCTCCACTGGCTCCCTCTTCCTGAGCGTATTCTGCACAAGCGTCTTGTCCTCACTTACAAAGCCCTTCACAACCTCGCTCCCCTCTACCTCTCTGCCCTGATCTCCCTCCAAACCCCTGCTCGAGCACTCCGCTCCTCTTCTATCCCCTCCCACGCCTCCCCTGCTCCCCCAACCACCTTCGTCCCTTCTCCCTCGCTGCCCACATCCGCCTTGCGCCCTCCCTTTGTACCTTCAAGTCCCTCCTCAAAAGCCACCTCTTCCGCTCTGCCCTTCCTAACTGCTGCTAATCATCCCCAGCCAGAATTATCCCCCACCTGTTATCTGCAAACTCCCAATGTACTGTAACCAAGCCAAGAACATGTACCTGAGTTCTCGCATCCTCATGATCGTTGCATCCCTTGTCTCTCCCTCTTGTTCCCCCTTTCCTGCCTCCCCTCCTCCTGTCTTTAGATTGTCAGGGACCGTGTCTATTTTATTCTCTGTAAAGCGCCAGGTACATCGCTGGTGCTATATAAATGCTAATAATTAGTAGTAGTAGTAGTAGTAGTATTAATAATAATGTCTGGTCAAACCTGGCCTTAAGTTTTGGATTATTGCTTTTAACAATTGTTGTTGTTATGTTGTTGTTTTGTTATGCTAGAGATGTACCTGGTACTGTACAGTCAGTAGTTACAGACTGGTCCCTGCCCCAAAGGGGTTACAATCTAAGAGATGAGGAAGGGGGAGATGAGGGAGAGGTGAATATCAGGAGAGACAAGGATACATTCATGAATTTGAGAAGATGCAGGTGCACATGCTTAACTTAGTTACAGGGAAGAGATTCTGAGGAAGGGAGGAGGAGAATGTAATTTCACTCATGGCAAGCCAGGGAAAGCCTGATGGAAGAGGTAGTTTTCACAGGGATTTGAAATTTGGGAGGGAGGAAGCAGAACAAATGTATTCAGGGAGGGAGTTCCAGGCCTGGGGGGGCAGCAAGAGAGAAGGGATGAAGACGTTTAGAGGAGCAGGGAATCTCAAGCAGGCGAGGATGGGGGCAGAGAAGGAACGAGACTCCTGGGTAGGAGTTTGGCAGGATACAAGAGCAGGGAGAGATGGGGGAGCAAGGCCATGAAGAGCCTTGAAGGTGAAGACCAGGAGCTTGTGCCGAATACATTCCCATAGAGGGAGCTGAACATGGTCAAAATGACAGGCAAGGTGGATAACATTATGCACAGCCATCAGACGGTGGCATAAAATGGTAGAAGACAGTTAAGACTCTAATATCTACATTTTATTTTCTTAGGTTGCAAAGACTGTCGCACAAAGACTTAATACAGATCCAATGCTACTACAGTTTTTCAAGTCCCAAGGGTAAGATGAGTTTAAAATGATCTAGCTTTGATTTGGCCACGTCTCCATAATATGCTGTAACATTTAGCACAGTAATAGTGTTTGCTTGCCATGTTGACTCAAAGTAAAGCTTCTGACCAGTTTAGGTTTATCCCATGGGGGCGCAGAACATTGATTGTGCGACGTTGCTGAGTCGATCCTGGCTGCCATACTCATTGCTCGAGACGGAGCCTACACTCAAGCTCTGAGAGCCAGCTCTCCCCCCAGGGCTAGCATCCAGACCATGCAGCCAGAGGCGGAAGCCCAGCTGCCGAGGCAGGGATCCCTCCTCCCCCAGGGAACCCCCCTGCAGCCACTCACTGAGGGGCTCAGCATCTGGGCAGTGGGAGGACTCAGAAGCTGGGAATAGAGGCTGCTGCTCTCCATTCCCAGCAGCTGGGTAAGGGTGGGGGAGTGTGAGTGTGAGTGTGTGTGTGAGAGAGAAAAAGAAGGGTTGGGGGTTGGGGGAAACTAAAATCCTTCACTGTATTCTTTAGTGATCATTGGTGATTAGAATCCACTTAAATCCATATCCACTACACCACCTCCTTCCTTACAGCGTCCTTAGCACCATGAAGGCGCGCACGTACGTGTGTGTGTGTGTTTAGGTACTGACTGGGGGTGTGGCTATGCAAATGAGGGTTGTGATTATGCAGATAAGGGAGGCAATATACAAATTGGGGTCGGGCCATGTCCCAGTGTCGCTGATACATCTCTGAAATCTGACATGCGCTTCAGTAGATCTCCAGCCGGGCAAGTGTGGGCACCTCTGGCTTATTCAGACTAACTTCACTGACAGTGGTATCCTCCTCTTGCTTTGTGCTGGTGCTAGATATGCTGAAGTGCAGGGTACTCACTTTGGCACTAATGGCAAACACAGGCATGAAACTGGTGGGATATATCTGTTAAATCTTTTTAAAAACTTGAGTAAAAATATGGCGCTTTTTCTTACCTTCTATTGAGAGTTGCTGTGAAGGACACTGAATACTAAACTGTTAGTTGTAAATTTGTATAGATTATGGTTAATGCTTTGTCACTGAGTCTCTTAGTGCCAGTTTGGAATAGATCCCTTGTTGTCTAGTCAGATTAAAGGCTGTGCTGATTGGTGCCGAGGGAACCTTTGAACTGTAGCATGACAATACTAGTATATCATTTCATGTTGTGAGACTGGGGGAGGAAGTGAAGGAATTACTTCCAAAGAAGAAATTATTTGAAATTCTTAAAGTAATTTGTTGCGGTCACTTCTAAAGTTCTACTGAGCATTAGCATCTAGGCACATGCTGTTTGTCCACACTCATATTAAAATACATACAGTACATGTGTCCCTAAAATAAGAATAAGAGTGGCTATTTGTCTCGTGCAAGTAGACTCGTATTATGTGGCCAGAAGAGAGATTATAAAACTTTTTTCAGATATAAAGTATTTAATATTTCCCATGGGACACCTGAGTCATGCACCTTGTTTTAGAAGCCAGCTATATCTTCTTGTAGATTTCTCTGTTATCATCACTTGAAAATAGACCCAATTGTTCTGCAAGTCATGTTTTTCAAAACTACGACTACTGTAGAAATTGGTGTTACTTGTCCACCTCATTCCTAGTGCTAGAGGAGCCTCTATCTGCTGTTCTTAAGGCTTAAAGCACTGTGAATGTAAGCTTCAGAGATTTTGAGATTTTGTGTGCAGATGCAATCTTGTAGATTAAATGAGGTCATGCATTTTTAGCAGATGTTTACTCTGTAGAGATTAATTTAGCTGTTTATATTTATGTCCTGTTTTCTTGTTAGTTATAGGGATAGCCCAGGTAATCCTCTTAGACATAATTATGAAGGTACTTTAAGAGATCTCCTGCAGTTCTTCAAACCGAGGCAACCTAAGAAACTTTACTATCAGCAGGTATGAGTCCTTTTTAATACCAGTGTAGAAAAAAAAAGTACTTGATGCATTTAGAAAAATGTCTGATGTATCTATTCTTTCTTAGCTCAAAATGAAAATCACAGACTTTGAAAACAGAAGAAGTTTTAAGTGCATATGGCTAAATAGCCAATTTAGGGAAGAGGTAAGTACAGCTTGACTTTGCTGGATTTGCTGTCTGAATTTTTTCTCCTCCTTTGCTTAATACTGTCATGATAGGACAGTATATCCAAGCAATTTCTCCTAACTGGGGGGCTGCAAAAGGTATTCCGTCAGAGGGGGTATGAAAAGGAACACCGCTGGCAAACACTTTCCTCCAATCTGAGATAGAAGAAATTTCCAACATGATAGGTTAGCAATTGGGATGGGACGGGAGAGAAATGAAGCAAATGGAGGTGAGAAGTGGGGGAGAGAGAGAGAGGTCTTAAAACTAGCTTTCAGTGGGATTTATGAGCTTGTAAGTAGTTTCAGGATTGCAATGTTAGTTTCTTTTTTTCCCATTAACTGCCACTTTAAAATATGAATTACTTTTTAAGAAAAGTTGCATCCATTTTTTTCCACCTTGGACAGCATCCTTAAGAGGGCACATGGTCTTTCTAGTCACGTTCCTAGGAATCAGAATTTTTCAAATTATTGAAGGTAATTTTGTGCATTCTTATAAGTGATCGCATCTGTGTTATCTCTGAGATGAACACCAAAAATGAAAGTCCCGACTCTGTATTCTCTGTGACATGTTCAGTCAGATTTTTGTTGTGGTTTCTCTGGTCAGTGACAGGTTTTCATTTTAAATATTGTATTGTTCAGGAAATAACACTATATCCAGACAAGCATGGATGTGTACGGGACCTCTTAGAAGAATGTAAAAAAGCTGTAGAACTCTCTGAGAAAGGTTCAGGCAAACTAAGGCAAGTATTGCTGAGGAAAACAATTTTGACTTTTATGTTTATAAACACAAAACTGGATACAAAAACATGGATTTCATCTAAAATAAACAATTTTTATTACTAGAAATTAGACAAATTGAGCAAAAATTAATAAAATCTGGCAAACAGTGTTTGGAATGTCTATTACAAATATGACCTTGCTTTGTAAATAAAATCATTGTCAGTTAATTAGCATTCATCTGCTATAATTGCAAATTGATAAAATTTATTTGCAACATCTGTTGCTTTTTTCCAACCGTTCATGCTGTTCATTCTTTAAAAACGAAAACAATCAAAACACTTTCATATTAACTAGACACGAAAAAATAATTTGAGCAAGCATCTGTTGGCATGTGCTGCTCATGTTGCTTGAAAACTGAGTCAGAAATATTTTTAACATTTTCTGTTTAATATCAGTTAAATAGGAGTTAGTTTATAAAATTGGTCATCGGTTCTGGTTGTAATATGTTGGTTATATCGTGGATGCATAATACATTCGTTTTTAAAAAAGAAAAATCTTATCTTCATGTTACTTTTAAGGCTGCTAGAAATTGTAAGCTACAAAATAATTGGTGTCCATCAGGAAGATGAACTGCTAGAGTGTTTGTCGCCTGCAACAAGTCGAACATTTCGAATAGAGGTAAATGTGTTTTATTAAAAGAAAAATGTGAGTGTTTTTGAGAAGGCACAATTCTCTTAAATGGCAGCTATCCTTCTTTGTATTCTGTTTTTCAAGTTTTGTGACCATTAGGGAATATTGGGCATTTTTACACACACGTTCAAGTGCTGGTCTTTAAGTCTTCTGGGTTTTTACAAGTCTACGGGTAAGTTCTGGATGCATTCTTCAGTCACACACACACGCTGCCCTGAGGCAGTTCCTGGATGCATTCTTCACACAAACACTGCCCTGAGGCAGCCTTAAGTAGCCGCAGCTGTAGATGTGACAGTTTGCCATGGAAACCAAGTGACCACAGCTGCCTGGAGCAAAGGAGTTTACCAGGACAACTTTTTACACAAACAAGTTCTGGGAGAAGTTCTATCCAGAAGTTCAAAGAACCAGATGTTTAAGATCTGGGTGAGTGATTTAGACACACAGAAAGTTCAGGATGTAACAGCAAACATGCTGGAGAAATGTGTGTGTAAAAACACCCATTATCTACCTCACATGGCAGTGGTTTTAAGAGTCCTTTGATGACTGATAGAGACGTATTTGTCTTGATTTCAAAGTAGTTTGAAATTCTTGACCATGTAACATTATCCCACCCTTAAAATTTTATATTCACATGACTTTAGGATGCAAAATGAGAATGTAGAAAGAGGCTGAGTGTTGAGCATTTGTTCCTCGGGAGTAATTCCACAGTTAAGAAAGGAGTTTGCTTTTATGTCTAAGTCCTGCATTCCAGGGTGTAACCCCATATGCTTAAAGAACCATGTGTCTGGAATTTTAAATTAGACATATTTTCTCCTCATTCCTTTTGTTAGTTACCCAAGTCTGTTTAGATATTTTGGGTGTACCTCTTCTCGAGGCTTCAGTCAAATGTTGTGAATTGAAAAGTAATTTAATATTAGCATTATGAATATTATATGTATCAAAATATAGAAGTAAAATTAAAGCTGTCAATTTTGCAAGGAAACAAGAATAAGCACATTGTGATACCACAACAGCTGCTCATGGAAAATTGATAAGAGAACCAGGGCTTCTGAAAGTTCCAGACTACTACTTCCCTCAGCAAAAGAGGAATGTCAGTATGGCACATAATAGGAGCTTTTTAAACATAGAGTGGTGGTGCCACTTTAGACACAAGGCGCTTTTGGAAGGAATAGTTAAAAGAAATTAAACTATTTGACTTGCACTGAAACGTCAATTTAAAGTGTGAAGCATCCTGCTGTTCAGGTTTCATGGCCTGAGTCCTTGGCAGTCAAGTTTTAGAAGGAAACCAGAAGGAAATTGTATAGCTTACAGGGATCATTGCATTGAGTGCAGGGAAGTTAAAGGAGGTGGTGAGAATCTACACTCACTTCAGCAAACCCCAAGAGAGATGGTTCTTCTGAATGTGTTCGGCAATTTGAAGCTCATTTTGTTTTTCGAACGAGGCTACTTGTTAAGGGTTAGCCACTATGACTTAATTATACTTTCTTTGTATTTCTCATGCTAATGTTGGTTGTAGCTGGTGGTGATCATAGTTTTGTATCGGAATGCAGGAAATCCCTCTGGACCAGGTAGATATAGATAAGGAAAACGAGATGTTAATTACAGTGGCACACTTCCACAAAGAGGTTTTTGGGACATTTGGAATTCCGTTCTTGTTGAGGATACACCAGGTAAGGCACCATTCCTTGGGTGGAATTTTATATTTTCTTAAGTTCCTGTATGAACACGTGGAATCGGGGTCAAATTATGTAAAGTTGCTGCTGTAGAGGAGGTTCTTGGAGTTAGCCACTCTTATCAAACTTGTGTCTTGCCTTTCTTCACTTTAAGAAAATTTGAGAGGTGTGGCCTTGTAGTTATGGCAGTGATCTGAATTAAGTCACTTAATCTCTCTGTGCCTAGGTTCCCCTGTTACAAACATGGGAATGATAAAGTTCATGCCGCTTATGTGGCATCCCTTTGCATGTAAAGCTCCTAGCACAGAGGGGCCTGAGATTGTTTCAATCTCCAGGTACCACTGTAACAAAAACAATGAAATTGTTGATGGATTGTATTTTCTCATAATTATTGCTTAAAGTGTGGGGGGTGTGGTGTGAAGGGAAAGGCAAAATATAAAGAAAAATGGATGCACTGGTGGTTTGAGTTACAGGGACATGAAAAATGACCATGTTTATTTATTTTTTTACATAACTAGTTCCAACACTATTTTTTCTGCTTTTACCTTAAATGGCTTGTTCTAAAAAAATGCCGTGAATTTCATATCCAAGGGCTGCTAGCTATTGCAAGTTGAGCACAATTGGAACTGAACTTCGAAAGTTATAAATGCCTTAAAAGCCCAACTCCTCCTTTTCACTGAAGATATAGGTCCAATTCTTTTTGAATCTAATTATTTATTTATTTAGGAATAGCTTTCTTCATTTGCCAAAGAAAGAAAATAGAAAAGAACAATTGAGCATGAATTTTACAAAATAATCACACACAATGAGTATTAAAAACAAAATTCAAACCTAGAATAATACAGCAGTTGGCATATTGGTAAACAGAAATCCAATACCAGTCCTCTTTGTAACATCAAAACTAATGGGGAAATTCACTTATATTCAGACAATCATATTCAATCGAAGTCAGTTAAATAATGAATTCATCCCGTAGCTTGTTCTACTATTTGTACTCATAATTAAGAAAAAGATTTGGATATATATAACGACAACCTTAAGTTCTTCCAATTTGGTAAGCTAGCATTTTACTCATTTTAAGTTCAATTATATTCAAACAATCATATTCAGCAATATTCAGTCAAGGTCAATTAGACAATTAATTCATTCCTTGGCTTGTTCTATTTGTATTCGTAATTGAGAAAAAAGTTGAATATATATAGCAACAGCCTTAAGTTCTTCCAGATTGGTGAGCTCTAGGATTTTACTCATTTTGAATTCTATATGTAAGTGTTCTATACTGACAAGTAGTGGTGCAATCCATATATCTCTTAAGTTGGGAATACAAAGGGCACGTAAGCAAAATATGGTCCATGGTCTCTAATTTCCTTTCATGGCATAAACAAAGTCGTAAGTCCAATTCAGAACATACACAGTTTACATGTATGTCAATAATGGTGTGTTCTCACAATAAACTCTTCTGGAACAAAAGCCTTTTAGTACTTTTTGGCGACCATGTTAATCTCAAGTCAGAGAGCCAGTGTGGTGTAGTGGAGAAGGTGCTGGACTTGGATCTGGGAACTCCGGATTCAAATCCTGCCCTAGCCATAAACTCGCTGGGTGGCCCTGGGCAAGTCACAACCTCTCAGCCAGAGAGCCAGTGCGGTGTAGTGGATAAGGTGCTGGACTTGGTCCTGGGAAGCCAGGATTTGAATCCTGCCCTAGCCATGAACGATTTCCCAGCCTCCGTTCCCTATCTGTAAAATGGGAATGTGTCTGTCTATCCCTGTGTTCCCCTCACCCTTGTCCATGTTAGAATACAGGGACCTGTCTCTAAAAATCTGTGACTGTAAAGTACTGCATACGCCTAGTAGTGCTATTGAAATGATTAGTCGTAGTAGAATAGCAGTGGTTTAAATGGGATGTAGTGGCAGTCTCTGTGTGCATATTTATAGTTACTGTCAAACACAGTTTGAGTTATTGTGGGTTGGGAACCCCACATGGGGTAATGTCCTCTGTAGATAAGGTTGCAATCTCAATTCATACTTGATATGTTTTAAATAGGGGGGGAAAGTGGGAGGAGATGGCAGGAGCTCAGATAAGAACTTTGGGAGCTATCGTACTGTGTTGTGAAGGTGGAACCAATAACTCTCTTCTAGCTGCTACATTTCTTGCCTTGTGTCTTATTCTTAGCCTGAATTATGCAGATATTGGAAACTGGGCATCTGTAGCTAAATAAATATTTAATCAAGTTAGGAAAAGTTTGCTAAGAAATCAATATTTGAACAGAATAAAAAGGCTTTACGTGATGGCTGTGGCTGACATTTCTGTAACTTTTGGAAATAACTTTGAATAATTGATGTAATTCTACTTCAATGCAGTATTTGACAGAAAATACTAATGCTAAACTCAGTCATTAAGCAAACACTGGTTTTGGTTTTTGCTTTTCAAAAATTGCCATTAAGCTGTTTTGTTGAAATCTACTATTTTAAAAATTACAAGGGTGAACACTTCAGAGAGGTGATGAAGAGGATTCAGACAATGCTGGATATCCAAGAGAAAGAATTTGAAAAGGTAACATGGTCAGTCGATGTTGCTATGGATAGATTCTGAATAGTTTTCTTTAAAAAGCGCTTAATATTGTGCACTTAACCATCAGAGTGCAGTCAGTTTATCAGGAAATTCCTAGTTAGCCTAAACCAAGGGGATCTTGTCAGATTTTGAGATTGGGTGCAGCAGAGGTAGTGGCAATGTCAGCATTGTAGGATTTTGTGTCTTTTGCTCAATGAATGCATCATGAATGTTGACAATCCTTTGTTCCTCTTTTGAAGTTTAAGTTTGCCATTGTAATGATGGGCCGGCACCAGTACCTAAATGAAGATGAGTATGAAGTGAACTTGAAAGATTTTGAACCCCAACCCGGTGAGTACCTACCTAATCTGACATTATTATTTATTTTTTTTCAAGCTGCAACTGTAGTGCTTCCAGGTTCTAGTTATGCAGTTTACCCAGAAGTCAGGAAACAGTAGTTTGTTGCTGTCCACACAGTGGGCAAGCTTTTCACTCATGCTGGATGTAACTGTTTAGATTTCACACTACTGTGTTTACCTTAGCTGGAATGGGAGGGTGCATATGAGCATTCCTTGTATATAAAGGAGCTAGCTTTGGAACAATTTCCTGCTTGTTAAAGGGAGTGTACCACTTGAGAGCAAAGAACAACGTTACATGTGTAAAAACAGTGTTGCAAAGATGCCTGCAGCCTGACCCGAGCCTGACGATACTCGACTGCTACCATCAAGCACTTCGTTTGCCCACGCCCCTTGGATTCCTTAGCTGTGGGGACGCCCCACTCCCTACAAAAGTTCATGACATCAGTGCTCCATAAGAGGCGTGGCTACACCAGAAAAGGGTGGGGAAATGCTGTGCCCCACTCGCTGTGAAGCATTGTGACATTATGCTACTTCCATGGGCAGCAGAACTACCAAGCTGCATCAGGCTTGGGTAGGGCCTAGTGCAGCTGGGCCCAGATTTCTAGTTCAAGAAGGGCTCTAGTCCACTGTACAGTTCATCTTTCTCTAGCTGGGTTTTCAACACTCTGCTTATGCAGAGATGGTAACAAGGGACTGGCATTCCAAACTTTCAGTCAAATTTAAAATTGAGATGCTTGTGAGAATGGAGCACTATATTTATATATAATAAAGGGTGTTAAGAAACAGGACATTCCCCCACATTTTCCCCCATTAGACCTGGATTTACTCGCTTGTGTGTCTTGTGGCTACCAGATGTTCCTCCAGTGCTCTGCCACAATCCCATGCTCTACAGATCCCTGTGTGCAAGCATACGATTTGCACGCAGCACAATGTGCCAGTAGTCTGGATGCGTGCAAGGCCAGCGCTGCACGCACGTGGCTCCACACGGGATCTACAGAACACGGGATTCCAGCCAGTGTCGTCGCCTGGAAACCTGCCATATGGGCAAATCTGTGGAAATGCAGGGCAATTTGCTGTCACAGTGCCGTCTCCCGTGTTGTGGGGGCATGGACATCCACGGGGCACCCATAACTCTGTGGTGTGGTGGTGGGGTGACTTGTGGGTGGACCACAGCAGGGAGGAACTCCTCCCTGTCTGCCAGATTCCTTTTGGATCCTGCAAGTGACAGCTGCAGGGGAGGGGACCCACATAGCAACTCCAGGTGGCTCTTTTCTTGTGTATTAACATCCAAAGACCTAAGTGGGAAAATCCAGATATTTAAAAAAACCTAACAGCAGTAAATTGTAAGAATGTGGAAGGTGAGTCCTTAAAAAGTTGGCCAACATACTGAAAATTCCAAACTGGTGGGGCAGTTCTCTCTGTATTCCATCATATTTGCTTGATCAGTACATAGACATCGATTCATTCTGTTGGTGCAAGCGATAGTCGAGCAGTTTATGCCCCACAGTCTTTCCTTCAAAGGTCCTTGTAGGAAAGTGCGGCATATATGTATTAAGGTTCCATAGAATCCAAACTGTAGGATGTAGGAAGCTGTCCAGAAATGCACTGAAACAATACTATCTCGCACACCTTTCCTTACCATGCTGCCCTTTTCGGGGGCTATGCTACCCAGATGATGCCCCCTTCCCTACAACAGGAGAAACGTGATTGAAGATAACTTGTATTTAAAGCAGTCCCTAACACTTAATTTCTGTGATGTTCTGCTCTTCCTCTTGCAGTAGGCGCTGTGGATTCTTCTAGACTGCCATTTTCTGTGACTTGTAAAAAAAAAAAAAAAAAAGAGCACCAAATTCTCTAATTGGCCTTTTAATGATGCCCATCCACTGAAATCTGGACCCATGATCTAAATAAGATCTTTTTTTTTCCTTTTAGTGGTTGTGATAAAGTTTATAGAAGCACAGAGAGAGCCACATAATGGCTTTTGTAAGAAATATTTTGAGCTTCGTTAATATCTTGGGGGTGGGGGGCGTTTAAAGGCATGGTTCTGAGGTGGGAAAAATTAAGTTGTAAATAACAAATGGAGTAAAATGGGTATTGTCAAAATTGAGGATGTAGTTAGCAAGTTGACATATAAAAGAGCAATAAAATTGGCAATGAAAATCAGAAGCCATCGAATGACACTTGCAAAGGATAGACCAAAGCTTTTCAGAATCCATTTAAGGCAATTTAGAAGAAAGTACCATGTCTAGCTTACATCATATGCAGGTGTAAAATGGGAGAAATTAGAAGCCCTTCGGGGAGGGAAACACCAGGTTCCTGACATTAATTAATTTTAACACAAGATCCTGCCACACTTTAATATATCAGCATGATTATTACCTGTATTCATTGAAGGGATAATTTTCCCTGTTTAACTTACATTTATATAATGCATTATCCGCAATGCTAAGCTGAATAGACAGAATTTCCCAGATGAGAAGCTGTAAGTGTGAATGCAAGAACGTTTCTGAAAAGAAACATCAAATATTTCCCATTTCTGTCCTAGTGACCTTCATTGCTTTGTGGCTCGCACTGTGGTTTTCTTCTCTTAATTCCAGAAAATGTTTGATAGAGCCTATTGTAGGTACTGTAAAAGTATCAATCTCACATTTGAGAGAGAGAATGTGTCCTAAAGATACATCATTATGGAAAGGAAATAAATAGTGGACAACACAAAATATTGAATAGAACAGCTGAGGAAAATATCCCAATATCACTTTTCATACTTTTTGTAAACTCTTCTGGGGGGTCAGAACCTGGGTTCAGTTATGTGGTTTCTTTAAAAATTCCAGATAGCCAGTTAATGCATGCTAGAGTACTTGCCTATAATTTTAGGCAAGAAGAACCTAAAACAGTTCCCGATTGTCCAAGATGTTGCTTTCCTTATACAGGCTCTACAGTTCCCTAAGATGTTTCATTGATGAGGCTGTTCCATAGCTAAACTTAAGGGAGGTTTGTGGGTATTTTGTGTAATTGATTAGAAGAGGTTCGTACTTTCTGTCTTACCTTTCTTTTCTTCTTCTTTTCTAGGCAATATGTCTCATCCCAGGCCATGGCTAGGGCTTGACCATTTCAATAAAGCCCCAAAGAGAAGTCGCTACACTTACCTTGAAAAAGCTATTAAAATCCATAACTGACTTATCTATCCAGTTTGTTCAAGGCGAGGGACAACAATGTGTGTGTGTGCACCTTTTTAACAACGGTAGAACTCTGGTACACGTGCACTCTATCTGAAATCTTCAGCAAGAGTATTTGCTGCTGATGTTAATTTTATTTTGTTGAGGCTGTTCAGTTTGGCTTCTCTGTATCTATTGACTGCCCTTTTGAGCAAAATGAAGGTGTTTTTATAAAGCTTGGATGCCAATGAGAGTTATTTTATGGTAAACGTAATACAAGGCAATTGTCAGCATAATGAGGGAAGAGTTTAGTAGAACAGTTGCCACTGGCAAACTCTTTGTCTGTAGTACGTTTATAGATGGTGTAAGCTTGCTAGCTGCTCTTCCCAGTGGGGTGTCCACCATCACTGCAGCTAGTAAGCCTTATCTTTAGGCTCACATCAGATTTATTTCCTTCAGTTATACTTTAAATGACATTTTTGTGCATTTGTAAATGCAAAAAACCTCACATCATCAATAAATAGCAATCTCCTACTTCACTGTGTACATTGTTGGCACTTATTCGGGATTTTTGTCTCTTCCAGCCGCCTAGGATCTCTCTTCTGGGTTTTTTTGTTTTGTTTTGTTTTCTTTTTTTCCCTTTTTCTTTTTGAATAAACTAGTTTTCCTTTACTTCGGTCACTACTTTACATCCCGTTTTGCCAAGTGGATGTTTGTAGTCTGACAAGAGATTAGGGTCTTTTTATTATTTTTTTTAAAAATACCTTTGATAATAAAGGTTTACTATGCCGCCTTATGGCAAAATAGAGTGACACTCGGAGATGGCGCAAGCAGATGAAAGAAGTATAAATATAAATAATTTAGTTAATGGGGAAGAGATGGGGATAAAAACACAAGAAATAGCCTTTTAGCACAGAGGGCATGCTCACTAGTGTTTTAGTAAGCTGTTGACTTTGTAAAAAAACAAAAGACAAAGAAAAAGGGCGGGGGGACGAAGAACAAATGCAATTGTATATTTAATGAGTGAACATGTACAATTTAACACTCAGAGGTTAATTTTGTTGGGTGCGTCTGCAAGTGAATTTCACTGCTGTTGATATTCATTGTGTGTAGTTTTATTTCAGTCCCCGGACCGCTTCCTTTTTTATTTTGGAGCTGATGCCAGCCGCGTGTCTAGTTTTGAGTGCAGTAAATATAGAATCAGCAATTCACCCTTCTTAATTTGACATTCTCTCCACCCCCAACCCCCGTGTTTTATTTTGTTTCTGTAGCTGCAGTGTACAACAACTCTTCCTGTATATTGCCTTTTTTGCTGGAAAAATGTTGTATGTTGAATAAAATTTTCTATAAAATTTTACTTTAATGAGTAACGTGGACATTGAAGAAGATTCCTATTCTCCCTGCAAGTACAGTTTTGGAAATGTTTTCCTTTAAAATAAGGTTTTACTAAGATGTATTTTTTTTTTTTTAATTTCAGTTTTGCCAATGTATAACCCTGGGGCTTGTTTTGGATTGGGGATGTGGGTGGGGGAGATTGGGGTGTGCCTCTAACTAGTCACATTTGAGCTTACAAAATAAAAAGGTTTTCCAGGAGGAAACCATGTACAAATAAAATGAATGGAAAAAAAATATTTTACTAGTTTGTTTGTAAAGCTGTAGTAGAGTCTGTGTAGTTGGCTTGACTCTGCCTGCCATGTACAAAATTTTGTGGTCCAGATACGCAAATCTTATATTATAAATGGTGTAAAGTAAAATCTGGAGTCTCTGAAGGTAAGCTCTTCATAGATTTATTGATTCCCACTGTAATGTGTTTCTTGTATTCATAATCCAAAAAAACCCCTTATTAGAAGCTTCTTTTCATCAGATCTATCAATAAACATTTACTAGGGGTTCTATACACACGATGGCCTTTATTTTTTAGGTTGGCTGTGGTGGTTGTAACGCTCCTTTGCATTTGATTTTTTGAAGAAAATTGCTTCTGTCTTTCAGTTTTAACCTTAGTTTACTATCCCATTCTTGGTATTAAAAGTAACAATTTATTTCAGTTAGTTAACATCTGTCTGTCTGTGGTGTTTTAATCATGCCTTTCTTTCCAGTCAAAGGTGATTGAGTATGTTTTGTTACTCAGGTGTGTAGGCTTCAGGTAGGAAGCATGCCTTAAATGAGTCAATTTTCCTTGATCAGTGTTTGTGTGCATTAAGCTGGTGGCTAACCAGAGCTTGCAAGGTGCTTGGAAGCTTTTTAGGTGCCCTAGTGAATGAGGATTTGCACTGAAATGTGGATGATCTCTCTTCTGAAAATCCAGGAATGGCATCCAAGGGTAATATGCCCTGGCCCCACCCCATTTCTTGGATATAAATGATAGTCTATTGCCAAGCCACTTCATTCTTGAAAATCACCGAGTATGAAGTTAGGAACATGGGTCCTTTGCTAGTTTGAGGAGATGATTTAAGGAATCAGTCACTTCTGTGTTTAAGGAGGAAAATCCTTTTGTCAGCAATATGAGGTTAGCTCTGTAGCTGCACATGCTTCGGTGTCTTTGTGCACTTATTTGGCTGTATTAATGTGTCCCTTCATGCTTAGACATTTTGCTCCTTCCAACCCCATGGTTATGAGTGAGGTTATATGAGGAGATTTTGGAGCACAAACAGCTTGCTATTCAAAGAGGGAAAGGTAGACCCAGGTTTCCTCCATTTTAAGAGTTTACAAGAAACAATTAAATTTTGATAGTGTAGAGACTTCAGTTGCTAGCATGTGTTTTGGACTTTTGTAGCTCATAGATAGAGGTGGTATTAAATTACCGTGGTAAAACAGAAGAGAGTGAAGCAAAGTGACCCTGGAAGGCAGTAGCACTGTTTATAATGGGTTTATAATGGCCAAGATTCTTGCCTTCTAAGAGCAGAACTATGCTAGTGTATATTTATAGAGTGCCTTTCATTCCAAAGGATCCCAAAGCGCTTTACAAACTCTGCCTAGAGCGCCACTTAAAATGACATCGTCTGGGGCTGACCGAGACAACCAGTCATCGACGAGACAAGCTTTGTCCACCAACTGCAGAGCAAGCTCTTGCTCTTAGGGAAAAAGTGTCCTGCAAATGGAACCCATTGTGTTTGAAAGACCCGCGTGTAGTAAACGGCGTGGAACTTGGTGTACTGTATCTACCTCAGAAGGATACAAACGGCTTGATTTGAACTTGGCATTCCAGAGAGTCCTAAGTATGCCAAACCCGAGGCTTAGATCACTTGGTCAGTCCTGTGGGGTTTGTGCTGGCAGTGGTGGTTTGGGGCATAGTTCTAAAGCTGTGCTGTGTGTTTGCTGTTTAATATCCCTCTGTTAGAAACCACATTCTGTAGGAACTGTACATATTGTAAATAAAATAGGACACCACTGATTCTTCGTCTGTCTCAACTCATTTCTCAATGTGAGTCGGAAACAACCCAATTGCTCAGAAGATACGACAATCTGGGCTTGTTTATGGATGTAGGACCGCAACCCACAAACTGCTTCACTGAGATTACTTTGGAGTAAATGGTTTGTGGATTACAGTCCAACTCCCACTGAAATAAATGACTGACCTCCCATTGACTTCAGTGGAAACGGGATTGCACCTTTAAGGCATTGCATGATGTGCTTGTAACCTCTGGGAAAAAATCTTAGGCATTATTTTAAAAACATTATTATTGTTGTTGTTAAAAATGGGCACTTCCCAATGTGCAGGGCTACTGTGAGCCAAGTCATAGAGGTAAGAAACGGCTCATTTCCCCCACACTGTTTTAATAAGAGACGGCTAAATTTCAAGCCAAATCATGTACCTGCTGGAAAGCAAGCACTGTTAATGGTTTCACAGCAGGACCCTTGAAAGGAGAAAAATGGAGTGATATAGCTGGGCACTAGCACAGCTATAGTAAAGGTTGTGTAGAAAATTCTCTCGTCTTGCTGGGTGGACAGTCAGAACGGATGGGTTATGTCCATACTCAGCAGTAGGCAGGAACCAGATGGCTGACAGCCACTACTAGCAGGAGGAGCATAGCCCTGCAGCAGCTCTGTAGTTCGTTCCTGCCTTGCAAGAGCACAGGAAGCAGGGTCCTTTGCTCCCACAGGAAGCTGTTTTTGACTAGGTTTTTATTTCCGCTTTTTGTTTTGTGTTGGGGGCTAGTCCCTTGCCCTCATCTCCTCAGGAAGGTAGGGCTCAGCTTTGTGGCAGGCGAGGACTGGGGTGGGGGGGGGAGAGATGTCCTTCCTCTGGTTTTGTCCACCCCCTCCCGCCTCTTTAGTCTCCTTAAGGGCTGGGGGAGCATTTAGGGGTGGGGGAGTATTGACCACTGCATGCTTCTCCTGTCACTGGCACGAAAGGGAGTTTGAGCAGGGGCGGCTACAGCTGCAATGTGCAGCCATGTTCCCTGCCTTTTTCTGTGAGGTGGGCCTGCCTCTTACTAGCCCCCCTTTGCCCTCCCACATTCCACAGTGCAGTAACAGCTCCAGAAGCAGGAAAATGTGGCAGTTGAAAGCAACAGTGCTCCCCAGCCAAGAGGGTGCTGCTCAGTCAGAGAGCGGAGGTAGACAGCCTGCTCCAGGGGGAGGACACAATGGAGCAGACCCATGAAGCCCCAGTGCAGCCGCAGAGGGCGAGTGTGCCCAACCTGGGCATTCCAACCCCATCAGACCAGGCTCCCCTGCAGGATGATGTATCTGAGGCTGTATTGGTGTGACTGGGGAGGCAGGTTGCTTCATGCCTCCACCTCATGGCATGGCCTTGAGGGAGGGTGCAGGACCCCTGGGCAGTTGTGCCCTAGCCAGTAATATGAAGGATGGGGTGGGGAGTCTGAGCTTGCCTGTTAGAGAGCACTCTGCCTCTCCCTTTGCTAGCCATAGTGCCACTAGAGGTCACAGGTTCTCCTTTAGGAGGTTCAAACCCAGACCTAAGCAATCTCCCTTACAGAACCCCTCCGGTTCTTTGAAGGACGACTCCTCCCCCTCTCCCTGGAGAGGCAAGAAGGGAGAAAAAGGAACATTCCAAGCAGAGTGGGGCTCAAAGGGTTAAGAAAGAGAGTAATTGTAAGGCCCATAAGGGACCCAAAAACAGAAAAAAAGAGGGCTTGTTTCCCCTTAAAGTTCCCTAGCCCCCTCCTCTCTCATGCCCTTTCCCTCCAGGTCAGTGAAGGAAGATGAGAATGTCTCTGGTGCGGAGACCAAGAAGGAGGAGGAACCACTGGGGAGTTAGATTGTGTGAAGCAGAGCATTTTGAGAAACTGCTTGGGAAGGTCGTCTCGGCTTTGGAGCTTTCCCTTTCTCCTTCACCCCAAAACGGGACTTGTCCCGGGCCCGCTGTGAGGAATTTGTCATCTATTTCGTGGACAAGATCGCTCAGATTCAGAGCGACTTCAATGCTGGGTTGGGGACAGTAGGTGGAGAGCGCGAGGTGACGGAGGCCCCGTCTGGTTCAGCTTTGTGGGGGGAGTTTCAGGAAGTGACACCAGCCGATGCAGTGGATGTCCTG
>QEPC01005247.1:784615-822009 GCA_003113815.1 Sphenodon punctatus
CCCTCCTGTAGCTCAGCAGGTTCAGAGTCTGGGGGTGGTGTTGGACTCGAGTCTCCGCCTGGATCGGCAGGTGGAGGTGGTGGCAAAGGCCGCCTTCCGCCAGTTGTATCTGGTGCGGAGGCTGTGTCCATACATCTCCAGACCGGAGCTGACCTCCCTCATCCATGCCTTTGTCACCTCGAGGCTGGACTACTGCAACGAGCTCTACATGGGGCTGCCCTTGTTCCTGGTTCGGAGGCTGCAGCTAGTGCAGACTGCAGCGGCCCGTCTCCTGATGGGGATGGGTCGTCGGGAGCATATAACACCTGTGCTCCCTCCTCTGCACTGGTTGCCAATAGCGTGCCGAGCCAGGTTCAAGGTTTTGGTAATGATCTATAAGGCCCTTCACGGTCTTGGCCCCTCATACCTCAGGGACCGCCTCACCTTCCGTGCCCCAGTGTGGCTCCTTCAGTCTGCGGGGCGTGCCTTCCTGGAGGTCCCCCATGTTAAGCGGGGGGGGGCACGATGGAGAGGGCATTCTCAGTGGCCAGGCCACATCTTTGGAATTCTCTTCTGGAGGAAGCTCGCCTGGCCCCAAACCGCCTAACATTTCAGCGAGCTTGTAAAACCTGGCTGTTCGCCCAGGCCTTTGGAAAGTGGGATAGGGTTTTTATTCTCCCCGCCCTTATTTTTTTATTTTTCTTATCCCTAGATGTTTTAATTGTTGATGTTTTAAAGAAATAAATGTTTATGAATTTTAATTGTACATCGCCCCGGGATGCCATAGGCATATGGGGCGACTCATAAATGTAAGAAAATTAAATAAATAAATAAAACCAGAATTCACTTAAGGAAAACAGAAAGGCTTTTCTTAAGCAGGGAGCTATGCTGGTTGGCCTCCCGCTGGCTCAGTTTTACCTAGATGCCATTAAGGAAGAATGGGAGCAGCCTTCCAGATTTAAGGAGCTCCACAAGTACATGAAGTACTTCTACTCTGTCCCCAAGTACCACAAGCAGCTGGCTAGTTTTTTCAAGGTAGACGCAGCAGCTGCTAATCTGGTTAAGTTCACTGCCCTGCTAGCTGAGGGTGGAGGGCTATCCAAAGGGCCCGTTAGTTAGGAAGGTAGATATTACCTCAGTAATAACTTTGAAACAGGAAGAATAACTAACTTTTCAGGCTTCAGCCTCAAGCTTCAGCAGAGCAGGTTTTTTATGGGACTAGAGTATCAGTCCCACAAAAACAGCACCTAGGAGCTGAGTCCTTTGGCTGAATATCTTCCTGTGTGCACGTCTGTGTCCAGAGAAAAATTTTGCTGGGTCTTCAAGGGGAAGGTATTCATTTGGAGAAAAAAACTTGGGTAGACATCTGGACTCTTGGCCATCTAGCAGATAATGATGTCACTAGTGATGTACACGTTTTTGGTACTAACTGGCGCACCACTGCCCCAGTTCCAATTTTACATAATGCTATCATTTGGGGGGGTCAAATGAAAGCTCTTTTCTTTTTCAAGATGAAGTATATGTTTATTGAATTATATCACATAGGTAAACACTATTACATACTTTTGCACACCAAGTAACACCAATAAACATGAGCAAAGTGCTATAACTACTTGCTCAGTTAAACATTAAAAGATTTCAGAATGGATTATTGCATTCAGGTGTAGAGGAACTCTGGCATTTACAGAAGATGCAGCAAGAGATTGTCACTGCTTGACATACACAGTGACGAAATATAAAAGGTTTCATACGGTTGCAGGTAGGAAGAAGGGTCTGCAGGAACAAGTCTTAGTATATGTGATGGGACCAAATCATCACCATCCCTTTAATATCCAAATCATGTGGGACACAAATGAGGGGTGTTTTCATCAAGGCAGTTGATCAAGAACCTCTCACAGAATGACTGGTAGGTGGTAAATCCAATGTTACATGCCCCTTTCCCATTATTGTATATCCAATACCTTAGTCAAGCGTTGTGCAGAATAAATTCAACAGTTGAACACAGTAACGTTTGGCTGAGATAATGTACCTTCCATATTTCCATCCATGATCCAAATCTGGTGAGATGCAATTCAGGGTTGCATTTAAGACCTGATTTAGTCCCAAATTTGCTTGTCTGATATGAGCCAGTAAGTGCATGTACAGCAGGGAGGACAGGACACATCTGGAGGCCAATCTTCTTTGCTGTCTCGTACACTAGGACATGTGTTGTATCCCCAACTCCAGCACTAATCCAGCCCTCCTATGGAACAAGAACCAAACATTGTTAATCCCCAATATGAAAGAAAATTAAACAAGAAAACCTTATATTCATACAGGGATGCATATTGACCTTAAGACCGCAAAGACAGAACATGTTCCAGTGAAACAGTGACAGGACAAGTACATCCGTATCTGATGAAATAACAGTCACTCTTCGAGAGCCATTAATCACAGCATGTAATATGAGGCATCATGCGTATGTCTACTTCCTCGGGTTCTGGATACTTCAGTTCTGGATGCTGACAGAGGTGCCTATTGTGTTGCAAGGAGACAAAATCCATTTCCTGGTCATTACTGTTGCACTGAAGTACACGTGAATCTCTGGGAAAGTGTTTCTGGATTGTCTGAGAATGGTAATCTTGATGAAAGTCTGCAACTTCCTCTTGGGAATTGATTACCAGAATGTGTTAATTTTAACAGGTAACAATGTATGATTATTGACTATAATAATTGGCATTGCTCACTTTCCTTTGGAGAATCATCCAAGAGTTGCATACCAAATAGACCCTTTCTGCATTACGTGCTAGGGAAAAGATGTAGTGGAACAGTGCATTGGAGAGATCACAGAGTTTACCAATTCGAAGCTTTCATACAGATGCCATGACACCACATTGTCGCTTGTTGGAATGTTCTTCCACTTAGCTGGCTCCACATAATCAGGTTGAAGATTTCCAGCTCAGTGGCAAAAGAGCTCTTCTGAGACTTAACCATTCATCCATCATCAAATAGATATGATGAAGTGGTCAGATCATAAGACAGAAGTTGTTTCATATTGTATCCTCTTACCCAGGCTAAATCAATTATCCTTTGCCCTATGAATGAGAACTTCAGGACCTCCTTCTTTACTGTGGATTGTTTATTCAATCCAGAAGCTTTGGTGTCAAAATATGGCAGTTTATACAAGTGGATGGTGTCTTATAGCTTTGCAGATTTATCAGTGAATTTCTCCTTTTGATATTCTGCCTGGACAATAAAATATCAAGACTTGGGAGAGCTACTGGGCATGCTCCTCTGCTGGTAGCTCGTGGCTAAAGCTCCTGCCTGCCCACCAATAAAACCCTACATAAGATCATCCCGAATAGAAAACAACAACAAAATGGCTGCTAAAGCTGTGGTAAACACCAGAGGCTCAGTTAGAACGAAAAAAAGGGCTCAATTCAGAGCTTTTGTCTCAGAAAAGGAGAGATGGAATCTCAGGAGAGCTGTGGGGAGGAGGAAAAAGACACAGACAACATGGCCGCCGCCATTACACCCTCTCCTCAAGAAGGAACAACAGACTCAGAGGGACAGACAGGCAAGATCATGCAGTTTCTGCTGGATATAAAAGGTGAGCTCAAAAAACCAAAACTGAACTTAAACAAGAAATCAGAGGGGAATTACAAAGCACAAAAGAGGAGATTCAACAATCCCTAGAGAAATTGGGCTCCACCTTAGAAAAAATGAACAAAAAGCAGTGGGGAAATGAGTTGGGGGTCTTAGAAACCAGACTCAGTGATATGGAGGACAGAGAAATCACTAGAGACACTGTAATAAAAGAAACTTATCATACCTCAGGCTAGAACCTAGAAAGACTGGAGGATCTGGAAAACAAATCCAGAAGAAATAATCTATGTTTAGTGAGTCTGCCTGAGGGAATAGAAGAAGAGGAAATAATCCCACTACTACAGCAAGTCTGGCAGGAGATCTTCCCAGAAAAGAGGAAATGCGGGACTTTGAAATAGAGAGAGCACACAGATCTCTAAAACCAAGACCAAAAGATACAGACCCCCCTCGCCCCATTCTCTTGGGAGATCCTTCTGGATGGCCAGTCCGTAAAGTAGGGTAGTTCCCCGCCACTACCAATAGGAGGCAGACACATCAAGTTTCTCCAAAGTCTGCCCAAGGGTATCTCACCCCCCCCTTCAGACTCCAGTATGTTGTCTGCCTCCATCCTGATAGGAAGCAGAGGAGGCTGCCTCTGAAGAATAGAAACCAGGCAGCCCTCATCAGGCAAGAAGGAGCCCCGGTGCCAGGGAGGAGAAATTCCTCGCCCTGTTCACCCTCCTCTAATAGAGGGGACTCAAGGCCAACAGTCCGGGTGCTTCCTTTTCCTGCGGGCAAGGGAGCCTCGCAGAGTGGGTATAGCCAGCCCCTGAGGGGGACTGCCTATTGATCCTAAGGGATCCTAAACCCGCTGGGGCCTCGGGGATGGGGACCATCAGCTTCTGCCGCGGCACTGAGCCCGACAGTACATCCCCCCTCCGTGGGGTCACCCATGAGGTGGATTGGATCCAGCTCCCCTGCCCTCAGCGCCGAGTGACTCAGGGCTACCATCGTTCCGGAAGGCACGGCTGCCATTAGGAGCGAAGTGGGAACTCCGCCCCCTCGGGGGACGGCCCAAACTCTAGGTCCACGTTCCCCTCCCCCCCCCCTCCCCCCCCCAGGCCACATCCAGCACCAGGGCAACAAAGCCCATGCGGCGAAAATCCTCTGCCCAGCAACAAGCCGCAGCTTCAGCTTTTGCGTGCGCCTCTAAGGCCCGCAACAGCCAATAGCAGTAGCTGGGGAACTAAATCTACAGCACTGACGGATGTCCAAAGAACCATCCGATACTTGCAACAGCATGGGTTTCTCATCAACTTTGAGAAGAGCCACCTCAACCCTTCCCAATTCAATTCAATTTGTTTATTTAGGCACTGGCTTTCGCCCTGGCCGAACACAACAACAAAACAAAACATACAAACCTAAAACACACAAATTAAAATTTTAAAAGGTTCTCAGGCCCAAATAGGTAAGCAAAGTGTACATATAAAATATTTAATTTATAAAATAATATAACAACAACAACAACCTTCTTGACATAATCATTTTATAAAATCTTCTGGGATATTGACCACGTACGCTAACGTTGCTTAGCGTTATGGGTAGTAACCAGGGAAGTATACCTCAATTGAATATAGGGGTCGATATTACCTATATTGCAAATATAGGTAATATTTGAAATATGATTCAATAGAAATTGTCAACTCGCACTCTATTGCTCTTTATCTCACCGTGGGCTCTCATGGCCTTGATTTTCTCAAATCAAGTACCATCCTACTGGGTTGGACCTATATAATTATTTAGCTTTAAACTAAACCTTCCCAACTTTACCACGTTTCCCCTACCGATCCTACTACTTTGACTTTAAGCTCCTGTTTGATTGCTTCTAGTTAGTAAGTACATATGGGGATTATGCACAGGCTTAGGTCTGTATCTAGCTCTGCGTACAGTTAATAAATAACTTTCCCAACTTCTGGCTAAATTTTACTGATTTGGGGGGTCCTAGTATAACCTCTATGGTTCTTTTAGCCCCTTTTTTGATACCAGAAGTATAAAGGAGGCCAAGGCCTTTACCTTCTCCTCTTTGGTTTGGGTTAGCAGAAGATAAAGATATAATCTCTCTGTTCCACAGGTAGAACCTCTGGCCAATAAAGGAGCTATCCATGTCAACCGAAGGTTTCCGAAAAGGGGGCATCTCAGAACCAGGTGGTCAATAGTTCCTATCTCTTTTAGCGAACAACTGCAGTATCTCCATGAAAGGGGAACTCGGAGCAGCCTGCCCTCCATAACTGGTGTCCGCACTTGTTGGAATCGCAGATGCGTATAAGCCCGTCGTAATTTTGGATTTCCTAACTGGTCCAGATATGGTTCAAAGCCAACTGTCTGCTTAATTTGGCCAAGCCATGGGGCTACCTTCCATGTTCTTACTATACTCAAATCCTCTTGCTGATCTACGTCCCGAATCCTTGCGCACAGTTCAGCTTTAATTTCTCTCTGGCTTTTCCCCTGGAAGTAAGCAAATGAAAACCTGAGTACATTAATTAGCTGCCCCAGATAAATAATCCAGGGGTACTCCCTGGGGCCTGAGTATATAAGCTTTTCCCTCAGGCAACCCAAGGTCAGAGCGTTTGCCTGGTTTTGCAACAGCCTCGCCCAGTACCTAACATAGCCCATTCTAACATGGGCCTTTATTGAAAGGATGCCTACTTCGGCTCTAAGAACTGACCCCAGAACCCCAGGACCCACCCTCAACAGCCGTCTTAGGAAAAGATTTTGAACCCCCTCAAGCGTCAAAACTGTTGGCGAGGGGACCAGTTCCATCCCAAAACTTCAAGCACTTTTGCTTGGTATACTTTGAGAAAGGTGGACATGGGGACTCCCTTGGATGAATACATTGCCCTGGTTAGTATCCTAACTATCCTGGTTGCCTTTGCCACCCTGACCTGAAGATGGGAATCCCACGACCCAGAATTTGAGATAGTTACTCCTAAGTAGTTAAAGATTTTTACCACCTCAACCCACCCAATCATTGGAGCCACCTCAACCCTTCCCAATCATTGGAGCACCTCAGGGTGATCCTGGACACCCTCAACTTCAAAGTATTCCTCACAGAAAGAAGGCAGCTGGACCTGTTAGAACTAATCAACAGGGTATCGACGGCACGCAGATTCAGACTGAAAACACTAGCCAGCCTTCTAGGCAGCATGACCTCCTGCCTGGGGATATTACACTGGGCCCAATTCCATGCCAGACCCCTCCAACGGTTCCTGCGTCCATGGCAGGACCTGCTGACTCAGGGAGCGAACCCACTCATTGCAGTTCTGGAGTCAATCAGATCATCCTTCCAGTGGTGGACACAGAGACAGAGATTCACAGAAGGGGTCCCACTCTCAGACCCAGAGAGGACACCGGTGATGACAGATTCAAGCCTCTCCAGATGGGGGGTGCACTCACAGAATTCATCCACGCAGGGAGTCTGGCACGAATGGGAACGGAAGAACCACATAAACTGGTTGGAACTTCGAGCAATATATCTAGCGCTCCAAAAGCTGGCACCGTCTCTGAGAAACAAACACGTGCTCATCTATACTGACAGCACAGTGGCAAAGGCCTACATCAACCACCAAGGGGACTTACGGTCAGAAGCCCTGTATCGTCAGGCTTCGGCACTAATCAGGTGGGCAGAGGGCAACCTGAAATCCCTCAGAGCTATCCACATAGCGGGAGTGACCAACACGCAAGCTGACTGGTTGAGCCGCGAAACAGTCGATCCAGGGGAGTGGATGCTTCATCAATCAGCATTCCAGAGGATCATATGGCACTTTGACCAACCGAAGATAGACCTCTTCGCATCGCTGGACAATGCAAAAACACCTCAGTTCATGACCCGATTCCCAGACGATCGAGCAGTGGCATTCAATGCACTGAACATGAAGTAGCCCAAGGATCTGCTCTACGCCTTTCCACCCTTCCCGCTCATACACCAAACAGTGGCGAAAATCAAACGAGAACGGGCTCAGGTCATCCTAGTAACCCCATATTGGCCGCGATGCCCATGGTTCGCAGACATTCTGAAACTATCCAAACATCTCCCGCTCAGCCTCCCTGACAGAATAGATCTGCTTCAGCAGGGTCCTATCAACCACGCCAACCCAGGGACTCTGAGGCTAACTCCATGGCTTTTGAAAGCGGGGCCTTTAGAAAGTTAGGGTGTATTCCCGTCAAGTTTTGAACACCCTACTGCAGTCGAGATGTCCTGCCACCAAGAGGATATACCAAAGCACCTGGGCCCTCTTTGCAAAGTGGTGCAGGGAGAGGGGAATCAGACCAGCAAAAGCTTCTATCAGGGTGGTGCTAGAGTTCTTACAGAAGGGATTAGATAGAGGTCTAAAACCCCAACACCCTACAAAGGTAGGTGGCCACTTTAAAAAGCGTACTTTGTACCACCAAGGGTTATTGACTATCTAGACATCCCCATATTGTGAGGTTCCTCAGAGCATCCAGAGTTATTTCCCCTCCGGTGGTTCACCGATTCCCTTCCTGGGACCTGAACCTAGTTCTCAGAGCCCTAACCAGAGTTCTCTTCGAACCCCTTAGGGAGGCTTTGCTGTACTAACTTTCGTTCAATGTGGCCTTCCTTATAGGAATTACATCAGCGCGTAGTGTCTGAGCTAGGAGCTCTATCTATAGACCCAAGCCTATGCTTGTTCAGATCTTTGGTGATCCTTAGACTGGATCCCGCATTTTGCCCTAAGGTGGACACTCATTTTCACAGGGAACAGGAGGTGAATTTCCTGTCCTTTTGTCCCAACCCTTCTCACCCTCTGGAGAAGTTGTGACACACTCTGGACGTCACTAGGGCCTTAAGGGTTTACATAGAACGCACGGCTTCCTTCAAAAAGACCTCAGCCCTGTTTGTTAATTATAGTGTCCAGAGACGGGGTCTGAAGGCCTCAAAATCAACTATTGCTAAATGGATATCTCTATATCATAGAGGCCTATAAGGCACGGGGAAAGCTTCCTCCACAAGGAATCTTCGCACATTTCCTTAGAGGGGCCGCTACTTCTCAGGCCTTTAAGCATTTGGCCTCATGGGGAAACTTGTAGGGCAGCTATGTGGGCCTCAGTACACTCATTTACTAGGCACTATAAGCTTCCGCTCCTAGAATCAGCGGAAGCTGCTTTCGGAAGAAGCGTGCTACAGGCTGTATTATAGAGGGGTCCTGTAACAGGCACCTCAAGGAGTTCATCTCCCATCCTTCCCTCCCGCAGAGGTATTTTCTGGGGGACACTGCTATGGTACGTCCCTACTATACAGACTGGCCATCCAGGAGGATCTCCTGGGAGAAAGGAAAATTGGGTTCTTATCTGCAGAATTTTCCTTCTGCGGGAGATCCTTCTGGATGGCCAGGCCCACCCGGAGCGAGGAGTAACTCTGAGGTGCTTGAGGTTCAGCCGTCTGGGCCTAGTTAGTTTCAATTTGGAGTTTTGCAAATTTCTCAGTTGCACCAGGGGGTTTAGAAGTATTAACTATTCCCTCTTAGGTTTTTTGTAAGTTAATCTTCCTGGGAAGAAAAGAAGTTTTACTCTCCAGAGCACGATTAGCAGTGTGGACGAGAGCGGAGAACTACCTGGAGTCTGAAGGGGGGGTGAGATTCTCTTGGGCAGGCTCCAGAGAAACTTGATGTGTCTACTTCCTATTGGTAGTGGCGGGGATCTACCCTATTTTATAGACTGGCCATCCAGGAGGATCTTCTGCAGAAGGAAAATTCAGCAGGTAAAAACCCAATTTTTCTTTCTAATGCAATTCCTGTGTTCACACAATAAAGAAACTGTTTTAAGAGAGGCAAGAAAGTCTGTCCCTTTGAACTACAAAAATACTGAAATTAAGATCTTCCCAGACATCTCATGGGAAACAAGGAAAAAGAGAAAAATCTGGCATAAATACTTTCCAGCCCTGGAAAAATTGGACATTAAGGCTCGAATATAGCTACCAGCCAAGTTTGCATTTGACCTCAGAGGTCAGAAGAGGATTTTTACCAGAGAGGAGGATCCTAAAAATATACATCCAAAGATATATTCCAGATTTGAGCACCATAACCCCTTACGTGAAATAGGACTGAACCAGATGGGATGGGAAAATATTATAGTGTTAAAATCAAGTAAAAATTTGGGTTTCATAAAATTTAATGTTCCCATTTTTTAACGGGAACAAAAAATATGACAATGTACAAGGGTGGATGGGGGGCGAAAAGGCCAAACATGCGAGCCCCACCAGTAACACTCTCTGATATTGTTCAATCTTTTAAGTTAATTAAGTGTTATATTTGTAAAGGTAATTGTTTACCATTGAAATGGTTATTATGTTGATTTACTTCTTCCCTCCCTTTCCCCCCCTCTTTCTCACAAAGAAACTGCTCACTAGATAGAGTTAATAGTCTCCAAGCTGCAGATAAAAGGAATATTGAGTCCCAGGTAATGGATAACCTGATTGACAATGGATTAAATAAAGATTATGACATTAAATGTTAAAGGTCTTAACTGCCCCATTAAGCGTAGACAAATTTGGCAAAACATAAATAAACAGAAAATATATGTTTTCAGATTGCAAGAAACCCATTTTCTACAGAAAGATACAAGTAGATTCTTCCATAAAAGATATGAATATATATATCATGCAACTCACCCAGGAAAAAAAAAAGTAGGTGTATGTATAGGAATAGCTAAGGAAGCTAACTTTAAACCTAAAACTATACAGCGAGATATAGAGGGTTGATTTTTGATAGTGCAGGGCATGATAAATGACCAGCTATATACAATAGTAAATGTCTATAGACCCAACCCCCAAGGAACTCAATTCCTTCAAGAAAAATTAGAAATAGTACAAAAAATTATGAATGGTCACCTCATAATCTTAGATTATTTTAATATGCCTTTCACAGAAAGACAAGTCTCGTCCTCCCTATAATTCAACTCAAATGGGAAAAATAAAAGATTTAATACAGACTCATCATTAATTAATAGATTCCTGGAGAGAGCTATACCCCAAAACTTGAGACTACACCTTTTTCTCACAAGCCCATAAAACATACTCCTGAATAGACTACATACTGACTACTAAAAGCCTAGTTAAAAATTATAAATATAGACACACAACGCTAAACACATTTACAGATCATAGCGTTGTTATTTTGAGCACAGTAACAGATACACAAGGGAAAAAAATACTACTGGAAATTACACAAAAATATTTTATTAAATCAAATAAATGTAGAAAAATTACAAGACCAACTGATAGAATATATTAAATTTAATGATACACCAGACATGAACCCTCAGATGGTATAAGAGGCAATGAAAGCTGTCATTCGAGGTTCTTATCTATCATTGGAGGCAAAAGCTAAAAGGGGGAAAAAAGCAGTTATTAGAATGGTACACAAAATTAAAAGAACTAGAAACAAGTAATAAAAAACACTCCTCTAAAAAGCATATAAAAGAAATTACAAAAACTAGACAAATGATAAATTTATTGAAAACAGAATATACAGTGAAACAAATTCGTTTAACTAAATATTATTATGAAAAATCAAACAAAACTGATAAAGTACTGGCATGACTAGTCAAAAAAAAAAAAAAGGAACAAAACTAACATCCCAGCCTTAGTGAATTCTAATGGAGAGCGTATTACAAAGACTAAGCAAATAGGGGAACAATTTAAAAAATTATATCAAAATCTTTACAACTCAACAAATCCCACTGAGAAGGAAATAACAACACTCTTAGAGGGTATTAATCTGCCCAGACTTGCATTTCAAGAACAACAAGTATTAAATGCAGAGATCTTGTGCAGAAGAGATAGAAGAAACAATTAAGGTATCCCCAAAAATAAAGCAGGTGGCCCTGCCAGCTTTATAGCTGAATTTTACCAAACATACAAGGATACATTAGCTCCACTTTTGGTTAAGGTTTATAATACTATAATTGAACAACAAGCACTCCCACCTACATATTACCAGGCCAATATAATGTTATGCCTCAAACCAGAAAAAGAAGCAACGCAGTGTGCCAACTACAGACCTATAGCCCTTCTAAATTCAGATTTCAAGATTTTTACTAAAATAATGGCAAACAGATTAGCCTCAGTCATTAAACAAATTATACTGCTGGATCAAACCGGATTCATCCCCGCCAGGTATGGTGTGGACAATATCAGAAAAACAATTGACTTAATTCACCAAATTCATGAAAAAAAGATCCCAGCTACCTTGGTCTCGCTCAATGCGGACAAGGCTTTTGATCGTGCTGAACATAGATTCTTATTCAAAACATTTGAAAAAATGGGCATTATTCGTAAATTTCTAAAGTGGGTAAAAATTATTTACAAAAAAACACAAGCGGCATTGATAGTAAATGAATCACTGACTGAATCATTTCAATTATATAGAGGTACGAGGCAGGGATGTCCTTTATCCCCCATGTTGTTTGACTTAGCACTTGAACCACTAGGCTGCCATGATTTGACAAGAGAGGAAAATTAAGGGGATAGTGGTTGGGGAGAAAGAATATAAAATCTCATTATATGCTGATGATGCGTTAGTTTATCTTTCACCAACCTACAGAGACAATACCGTATCTCCTAAACACCATAGAGAAATATGGGAAAGTATCTGGGTTTAAAATAAATGTAAATAAATCATAGGCCTTAATGTTCTACTTAATGCTGCAGCAACAACAAGAGAGAGCTCAAAGCTCTCCGATTAAGATAAACTCCAGGGAATTCAAATTACCTGGGAGTAACTATTACCAAACTACCTAAACATCTATACAAAACAAACTTTAAACCCCTGATAAAAGAATGTAAAACTAAATTGGAAAATTGGCAGTCAACTCAATGCTCATGGTTAGGCTATATAAACCTTATAAAGATGATGCTACTCCCCAAAATACTATATTACTTACTAGCATTACCCATTCAGTTACCAAAAACTTTTTTTACACAACTAACTAAATGCATTAATCAATTTGGCAAAAAAACAATCCAAGAGTACGTACATCAATTCTTACTGACAAAACACACGGTGGGGTTAATTTCCCGGATATTAGAAGTTGTTATATGGCCTCTACACTCAGAGCCATTAAGATTTGGTACAAAAACCCAACAGAACCCAGTTGGGCACAAATAGAAAAAACACAATCTCACACAACAGATTTTACAAAGAGATTGATAGAGAGAGGAGTACAACAAGAATGGTGTGACCACCCCTTTATAAACACAGCTTATAAAAATTGAACAATAATAACAAAAAAGGCAGATATTTTAATTGGCAGAGCCCCCTCTATAAACATCGAAAGTATAATAAAGGAGAAACAGATCTGATAGATCTAAAAAAAACAACGGAGACAACAGAAAATATGGCTAGTAAAACATCTGATACAAAGAGAAGAATTTATGACCCAAAATGAGATGGAAAATAAAATTAAAGCTAAAATTAACTTCCTCACTTATTTGAAATTAAAATCTAGAATCACCAGTCATCATGACTAGCCACATTTCTCAAGACAACCTACTCCTTTGGAAGTGGGACTATTCAAATGTACCGATGACTCTCCGATCCTTTCCGGACTATACATCGCAATTAAAGCGATCTCACATCCACCAGATGCAGGTTATATTAGTGCCTGGGAAGAAGAAATCGAACAACAAATAGAGAAAAAAGAAACAGAAGAAATGTGGATAGTCATGACTATATGCTCTAGATCATACCTGGTCAAAGAAATACAAATTAAGTTATCTTACAGGTGGTATTACATCCCCGTAAAACTCAAGAAAATGAAGATAATACAATCCGATGAATGTTGGAAGGGCTGTGGCATGACTGGAACTGTGCTACGTTGCTGGTGGCAATGCCCTGAGATAAATATAATCTGGACTAAAGTATGGAAATCGATGCAGCAGATTGTCGGAGGAGTAAAACCATTTGGACCCAAATTTGCTTTATTTGGCATATGTCCCAAAAATCCATATATAAAAGAGAGAATTCAGGCATGCCAACAAATAAGACTGGCGACACTACATACAATAGCCAGCAAATGAAAAGCCACCACCCCTCCAACTATTACAAATATAAGACATAGATTGTGGTATAGGATCACGATGGAGCGCATTACAGCAGACCTACCAGAGAAACTCAAAGCATTCTATGCAGTCTGGAGAAAATGCTGGGACATCATTCAAGAGAAACTTCCACTGGAATCGACTATAACAATCTACATCAGAGACCTGGTATAAGACACAAGGAAACAAAGTTCAAGGAAAAACAGGACAATGAATTTTACTCTCAACAACTTATCTTAGTGAGCAAACAGATATAGTTTGACACACACCCCCTTTCCTTTCTTTCCTTTGAAAAACCACCCTCCCCTCCCCAGTTACCTTTGTTGAAAATGTTGTTGGTACAAAACTTACTTGCTTCTTCTCGACTTCGGGGCAGACCCGGCTACAAATGAGAGAGCTGTAATATGAATACATTATTTTTGTAATGAGAAGAATTTCTTATTAATAAAAACTTTACCAAATGTAAAAATAAATAAATAAATAAAGACTCTAATCGTTCAGCTGATCCCCCTAAGTAGGAAAGAGACCCTAAAGGCATTTACTACAAAAGGGGAAGTAACCCCTATACTGGATAATCATAATTCAGTCCTGGACAAGTCACATCGGGATCCGCTTATTGCAAAAGGTCAGGACATGGCTTTAGCTGAATTAGTAAAACCCCAGAACTTAAACTGCCTAATAAATACTCTTCTTCTAGAAGTTTCACTTGCAATTAATCTAGTACCTGCTAATGTGCCAGAAAACCATTCCTCACGAGTATCTATGTCGCAGATAATCCCTAGTACCCCATTACATTCAGATTTAAACCTCCCAGGTAGTGTTAGCTTGCACGATCAAACCTTAGGAACTGAGATATATCCTGTTCCTAGCTGAAGATCAAGGTCTTCTTTACCTCAGTCAAGCAGTATCTGTTCTTGGAACGTAGCAGGCTGGTGGTCAAAGAAGAATGATCCTTCATTTTTAACTACTTACAAAAATTTGAAATAATACTTATCCAGGAGACTTGGTCTAGAGCCCCTATTGTTTTTGAAGGGTATAAAGTAGGGATGAATAGACAGTTAAAAGAGCTAATAGAATATTGCTCTACCGCCAAGCTCCTATTAAACTATGCTAAAACAAAAATAATGATTTTGGGGAATGAAAGGAAGAGACATATATGGAAAATTGGCTCGGAAGTTATTGAGCAGGTCAATAGATATAATTATTGTTAGCAAATCAGGCAGCTGGGATGCACAAGCCAAATCTGCTTTAAACCGCGCCTCTGGCACGGGTTCTGCTATTTTGAGCTACTTTGGCAAGAAGAAACTAAAGAGGGAAATAATGGCCCTAAGGGTCTTCAGTGCTAAGGTAGTTGCCCAATTGCTATATCGTGCATCAATTTGGGTGGTTAGATAATGTCCTTATAATGTTGACAGAGGTCAATCAGTTTTTTTATGAAAACTTCAACTACCTATGCGTCTAGCTTCTGCAGCCATAAGATTGGAGCTAGGGCAATTAAGCTGGAATAAGCAAGCTCTACAGTACGCTCTGTTCCTTTGGCTGAGTATTATATCGTCCCCCCAGTTGGGACTATTAGAAATATACAAACGAATAGAAGATATCGCTCATCAAGATGACTGTGTGGCAATTAAGGCTTCCCCCTTGTTGGGGTGGTATTTTGATTTAATTCCTATGATCTGGCACCCTGCCAGATACTGGCAGGACAATTTATTTCCAGGCCTAACTAAAAAGTTTTTGTTGGCGTGGTTAAACGCTCTCCCTACAAAGGTTAGAGAAGGATGATGGGCATTGGTGTCCTTTGAAGATCGGCTTTGTCCTTTTGACCAAGAACAGGTCGAAACAGTTACCCATATGTTGGTTCAATGTCAGTTATAAGATTAGAGTCCAATATTGGACGTGGATGCTCTCACCAGTTACCGACCTGTCTCTAACCTTCCCTTTTTAGGGAAGGTTATTGAGCAGACGGTGGCAATCCAGCTCCAGGTGCATCTAGATGGCCTCGGTTTCCTGGACCTGTTTCAATCTGGGTTTCGCCCCGGCTATGGCACTGAGACGGCGTTGGTGGCCTTGGTTGACGATCTCTTCCGGGAGATGGATGCAGGATGTTCAACATTTCTCATCCTGCTAGATCTCTCGGCCACTTTTGACACCGTGGACCATGGGCTGCTGTTGAGACGGCTGCGTGACCTGGGGGGTCTGGATGGGACCGTTCTTGAATGGTTCCGTTCATTCCTCTTGGGGAGAAGCCAGCGGGTGGTGCTGGGGGATTGGACATCTTGCCCCCGCGCTTTACCATGTGGCGTTCCGCAGGGTTCTATTCTGTCTCCGTTATTGTTTAATGTATATATGCAGCCCTTGGGGGAGGTCGTGAGAGGGTTCAGGGTGCGTTGTCACCAATACGCTGATCATACTCACCTGTACCTCTCCTTTTCAACAGACCCAGACCCTGCTGTCTCGGTGCTATCCTGGTGTTTGGAGGCCGTGGCTGAATGGATGTGGCAGAGCAGACTGAAGCTCAACCCCGATAAGACGGAGGTGATGTTGGTGGGGAGAGCGAGGGAGGTAGTGGCCCCCCTGATTGGGGGGGTTCACCCTCCTATAGCTCAGCAGGTCTGAAGTCTGGGGGTGATATTGGACGCAGATCTCCGCCTGGAGTGGCAGGTGGAGGCAGTCGCAAAGGCTGCTTTTCACCAGCTGCATCTGGTACGGAGGCTGCGTCCGTTTGTCTCCATCCCGGACCTGGCCTCCCTCATCCATGCCTTTGTCACCTCGAGGCTGGACTACTGCAACGTGCTCTACGTGGGCTTCCCTTGTGCCTGGTTTGGAGGCTGCAGCTAGTGCAGAATGCGGTGGCCCACCTCCTTTCGGGGACGGGTCGTCGGGAGCACATAACACCTGTGCTCCGGACTCTGCACTGGTTGCCGATAGCGTGCCAAACCAGGTTCAAGGTTTTGACTTTGATCTACAAGGCCCTTCACGGTCTGGGCCCCTTGTACCTCAGGGACCGCCTCATCCTCCGCGCCCCAGAGCGGCTCCTTTGGTCTGCCGGGGGTGTCATCTTGAAGGTCCCCCGTGTTAAGCAGGGGGCCACAATGGGGAGGGCATTCTCGGTGGCCGGGCCGCGACTTTGGAACTCTTCTGGAGGAAGCTCGCCTGGCCCCAAGCCTTCTGATATTCTGGCGAAGATGTAAAACCTGGCTGTTCGCCCAGACCTTTTGGGGAGGGTGGTTTAATGGGATTTCATCTCCCCTACCCTATTTTATTGTTTTAAATGTTTCCCGGGCCGTTTTAATACTTCTATGTATTTTTGATCTGTTTTTAAATGGTTTTATATGTATTTTATATTTTTTTGTTGGAAGCCGCCCCGAGCTGTTCTCAGGAGGGGCGGGGTATAAATCTAGAAATAAATAAATAAATAAATATTTGGATCCGATCTTAGTTAAATATCCGGGCAGAACATGTTCAGAACGGACAAAAATTTTATTAATAGATCAGTTTTCTGATATTACCTTGGCAGTGGCAAAATTTCTACAGAAGGCTTTTATAATTAAAGAACATTTTTTGAATTTTAAGTTATGTAGTTCTTAGACTTTGTTGACATTAAGATACCAAAATTTGAATTAATTTTGTAGAAACAAACTGTAAATTTAGATTCTAATTTTTTTAATGACTTTTTTATAATGTTGTATACTGTTCTTATGGGTTATGGTCTTGACTATGCCCAGTTTTATTATAATAAATTGAAATTGATAGCTAGTGTACAGATCCCTACCAGCTTTTATGGCACAAAGCAGTTTAAACTTGAGCTCCACCGAAACAACTTCCTGTATGATTATGATATGAAGAGCATTTGGAGTACCAGGGATTAATTGCAAAGGGGTTACCCTTCTCTTTGACGAACTTCATCATGTTATGAATTATGTTCTCTACATAATTAGTCTGTGAGCTGGAAAACACATAATGAATTCTTAAGCTCATTCCTAGGTCATCTCCTAAACGACCAAGAGGCAAATGTCCACTAATGTCAACCCCTGTTACTTCCTTGATTAGATTTTTCATAGAAGTTCATGGTAAATTTCCCTTTCGGTCACAAATGCTTTGCGTTTATACTGCCAATAAAGCCTCTTGCTAGAATGGTTTGTCTGTTCAAGGCACATGTCCATAGCAACCACTGAGTATGGCATGGATGACCAACCGCAAATCTGCCTTCAAGGAATGCTGCATACACTTCTGGTGCAAGTGTCTCAAGCCTCCTCATATCCTCCAAATAGATGGAGGAGTACCTTAAGTAATTGGTGCAGTTGAACACCAAAAACATTCCCAAGTAACTTCTGGATGGTGGAGAGATGAAGCTCCCAGTTGCTTTTTCTATCAGCTCGTACCAAGTTCTTCACAAGTGACACTAGGAAAATTACATTGTTCCAATAGTTGAAGGTCTCAGAAATATTCCTCTGCTTGGTAACAAAGTCATGTAGAAACATGTTTTCCTTTTCCATTGCTTTGGAAAACAGTTGTTTTGCTCTTGGAGATATTTCTTCCACCAACACTGACTTTCAGAAGCTTGACTCTCCAAGAATTCTAGGTAGTCTTTTACACATGTGACTTTGAAAAATTCCATCAACTGCAATTCCATAGATAAAGCTTGGATATGCTCCACACCATATCTTTAATATCAATTCCCCTGTCGTCATCTTCATCCATAATTTACAGATCTCTGGCCACAAGATATTCAGGTGGTAGACTAACCCTTACAGATGACTTACGGAATGCCTGTAATTTCTTACAAAGGAGCTCAGATTTGAATGGTTTGGGACCATGACAAACTGCAATTTCAGGTAGTTTGGGCTTCATTGTTTTGACAGTCCAAAATCTCCTGTTAGAAGAAGGATACAGTATCATGGCACCCACCAATACATTACAAAGTCCCATCCTCGTGGTCGAAATTATCAAAAGCATCAAGAGTGAACATGTCGGTGTGGACATAACTTGGTAGAAGGACATTTACCAGAGCTTGTTCCCACAAAGTAGTTTGCCCAAGTTATTGTGATGCTACGGAACTTAGTCATAGCTGACACACCACCCTTGATGATTAAAGCAGGTTATCAGTGTTTTACTCTTGCAGGTCTCATGGATAGCTAGAGCATTCATTACATGAAGTGGTGTGTTTCTTCCCACTGTGTACATCATTTGAAATAGCAAAATGATTTTAAGCTTCTTTCCTTCAGACAAACCATAAGATTTTGTCTGATGCTCATCAAACTCTCAATCACTTTCATCACTTATTTTTCCATCTTAAGTCTTATCTCTTCCATAAAACTGCTCTGGACTGAAACTAAACAGCTCTCGAAAGAAAACCAAAACCTCATCTGGAAAGACCATCCCCCGCCAAACTGATTATAAGTCATCTTTCTCACAGACCCTGTCCTCCAAGTCAGTAAGAAAACACATTCTGAAATAAAACTCATTCTGAAATAAATATCCAACATGTCTTGTACAGGTCAATGGCTAACATTTGGCACTAAACAAGATACACATATATGAATATTGGTAAATATGAGCGCTTGTGTATGTATGTATTGCACCAGAAATGTACATGTCACTAGTGAAGACATCTCCTAAATGACCAAGAGTCCAGATGTCTACACAAGTTTTTTTCAAACCTACTACCCTCCCCTTGAAGACCCTGCAGAGTTTTCTTCTGGACATAGAAGTGCACACAGGAAGGTACCCAGCTGCCCTACTAAGTCCCACAAAAACAGCACCTAGGAGTTCCTTTTGTCCTCGTCCCTGTTTTGGAGGCCGAATGAGTTGTTGGCCATGTAGGGATCAACCACTTAGATCAGGAGCCATTCAACACCTAGTGGACATAAGACTCAGAGAGGTGGTGCCTATGTCCCAGAGGTGTATTGCATTGTCTACTTTTTCTTCTTCACAGTATCCAAAATGAACAGGGACGTCAGGATGATCCCCACTTTCAAATCCCTCAATGAAAGTGGGAAGCGCAGGAAATTCTGCATGGGAATGCTGAGGTCCTTCATCAGCATGCTCCAGTCAGGGGACTTCATTGACTTTGAAAGGCTTACCTTTAGGTCCCCATTCATCAGGTTCACTGCACGTTTCTCTGTTTTGCCTTTTTTTTTTATTTATTTTTTTATTTTCATAAACTTGTACCCCGCCCCTCCTGCCATGCAGCTCGAGGCGGCTTCCAACATTAAAATACAATAAAAACCAGTAAAATTCTCATCAGTAATATAAAATATTAAAACAGGACTAAGAAACCATGTAAACCAAAGTAGGTGGGGGAGCTAAAAACGCCCTTCCCTACCCACCCTCCCTCCCAAAGGCCTGGGCGAACAGCCAGGTCTTACAACTTCGCCGGAATGTTAACAGGCTAGGGGTAAGGCGAGCTTCCTCCGGAAGGGAGTTCCAAAGCCGCGGCCCAACCACCAAGAATGCCCTCTCCATTGTGGCCCCCTGCTTAACCCGGGGGACCTCCAGGAAGGCACCCCCGGCAGACCGCAGGAGCCACTCTGGGGCGCGGAGGGCGAGGCGGTCCCTGAGGTATGAGGGGCCCAGACTGTGTAGGGCTTTATAGATCATCACCAACACCTTGAACTTGGCTCGGCACGCTATCGGCAGCCAGTGCAGAGCTCGGAGCACAGGTGTAATATGCTCCCGACGGCCCGTCCCCGTAAGAAGACGGGCCGCCGCATTCTGCACTAGCTGCAGCCTCCGAACCAAGAACAAGGGAAGCCCCACGTAGAGCGCGTTACAGTAGTCGAGCCTCGAGGTGACGAAGGCATGGATGAGGGAGGCCAGGTCCGGGCCGGAGACATACGGACGCAGCCTACGCACTAGATATAGCTGGCGGAAAGCAGCCTTAGCGACTGCCTCCACCTGCCGCTCCAGACGAAGGTCTGCATCCAGTATCACCCCCAGACTCCGAACCTGCTGAGCTATAGGAGGGCGAACCCCCCCAACTAGGGGGGCCACCACCCCCTTCGCTCTCCCCACCAACATCACCTCCGTCTTATCGGGGTTGAGCTTCAGTCTGCTCAGCCGCATCCACTCTGCCACGGCCTCCAAACATTGGGACAGCAACGAGATAGCAGGGTCTGGGTCAGTAGAAAAAGAGAGGTACAGCTGAGTATCATCAGCATACTGGTGACATCGCACCCCGAACCTTCTCACAACCTCCCCCAAGGGCTGCATATAGATGTTAAACAACAGCGGAGACAAGATCGAACCCTGCGGAACGCCACACGGTAAAGCGCGGGGGCACGATGTCTCCTCCCCCAACACTACCCGTTGGCTCCTCCCCGAGAGGAATGAGCGGAACCATTCAAGAACGGTCCCGTCCAGACCCCCCAGGTCACGCAGTCGCCTCAGCAGCAGCCCATGGTCCACGGTATCAAAAGCGGCCGAGAGATCTAGCAGGATGAGAAATGTTGAACATCCTGCATCCATCTCCCGGCGGAGGTCGTCTACCAAGGCCACCAACGCCGTCTCGGTGCCATAGCCGGGGCGGAACCCAGATTGAAAAGGGTCTAGGAAGCCGATACTATCCAGATGCACCTGGAGCTGGAGCGCCACTGCCCGCTCAATAACCTTCCCTAAAAAGGGAAGGTTAGAGACAGGTCGGTAGCTGGCGAGCGCATCCACGTCCAAAGATGGTTTTTTCAACAGGGGGCGCACCACAGCCTCTTTAAGGCAGGGCGGCAACCTCCCCTGCCGAAAGGACGCATTCACTACCCTCGCCAGCACCGTCCCCAACGTCTCCCTGGAAGCTTTTATTAACCAGGACGGGCACGGATCCAGTTCACAACACGTGGCCCTCACAGACCCCAGGACATCCACCGCATCGGCCGGCGTCACTTCCCGAAACTCTCCCCACAAAGATGGACCAGACGGGCCCTCCGCCCCCCCGCGCTCTTCCCCTACTGCCATCAACCCAGCGTCAAAGTCGGTCTGAATCCGAGCAATCTTGTCTGCGAAGTAGGTGACAAACTCCTCACAGCGGGCCCGGGACAAGTCCCCATCCAGGCGGAGGGAGGCCGGACTAACCAGCCCCCGCACCACCCGAAACAGCTCCGCCGGACGCGACTTCGCAGACGCTATGAGGACCGCAAGGAACTCCTTCCTCGCCGTCCTCACAGCCTCAACATAGGACCGCAAATGGGCCCTATGGAGAAGACGATCGGAGTCAGATCGAGTCCGACGCCAGCGTCGCTCTAGCCTCCTGCCTACACGCTTCATACACCGCAGCCCCTCAGTAAACCAAGGGGTCCTGCGGTGACGAGACCAAGGCAGAAGGCGCCTCGGAGCCACCCTGTCAATGGCCTCCTCCAGCAAGCTGTTCCAATGCCGGACCAGCTCATCCACAGAGTGACCGTCCACGTCCAGGGTAAGCTCCCTCAGGACCTCCTGGAACCGCTGGGGTTCCATCAGCCTCCGAGGGCGGACCATCCTAACTGGTCCCTTCCCCTTCTGGAGGGGGCGCGCTAAAAGACCGGCCTGAAGGAGATAATGGTCCGTCCACGACAAGGGCACCGCTGTCACCTCCCCCACAACCGGACCCCCCGCCTCAAGGCCAGAGCCGAAGATCAGGTCGAGGGTATGTCCCTCCACGTGGGTCGGGCAGATAACCTCCTGGGGCAAGTTCATGGTTGCCATGGCGGCCATGAACTCTCGCTCCGCCCCCACAAGGCTGGCATTGGCGTGAATGTTGAAGTCCCCCAGAACCAAGGTCCTGGAGGAGCCCAACACCACCACCGAGGCCAGCTCTGCTAGAGCGGCAAGGGATGCCACCGGGCAGGAAGGGGCCCGGTACACCAGCAGCACCCCTAGCTTGCCCCCAGCCAAATCGAACACCACGTGGAGGACCTCTATACCCATAATCTCCCGAACTGGATACCTCCTAACAGGCCAGTCCTCCCTAAAAACAATAGCTACACCACCTCCCCGGCCGCCTGTGCGGGCCTGATGCTGCACAACATACCCGGCTGGAACAAGATCCGCCAAAGTTGGACCGGCCAGATCATCCAGCCAGGTTTCTGTGATGCATGCGAGGTCCATGGCCCCATCCGAGATTAAATCCCGGATAACTGGGGCCTTCTTCACTACGGACCTCGCATTTAACTCTGAGTCTTTCCATTTGGCTTCATGTTGTCACCCACGACATGGATCACAAAGATCCTGACTGTCCTGGTGGCACATCTTTAGGAAAAGGGGGTACATGTGTACCTCTACCTCGACAATCTTGGGTCGTAATGGGGAACAGGATTTTCGGCTGACCATGGGAGTGGCTAGAGGACCCCCGACTTCCTGATCAACAGAGAGAAAAGCAGTATGACCCTCAGTCTCTCCTGCACCTGGGGGTGATGTTGGATGTCAGCTTAGTTTGGGTTTTCCTGTCAGAGGAAAGACTAATGAAGATATTGAGTTGGATTGATCAACTGCAAAGCAAGACCCAGTCAGATTTGATGTCCCTGGCTTAGACAGCCTAGTTTGCTGCTTGGACACAGTGGACTGGGCCAGGTTTCATCTGCATCTACTACAATAGGTCCTTTGACCTTTCTAGCAAGAGATTGCAGCCTCCATGCATCTACCAATCACAGTTCCTCACAAGGTGAAGGTTGGGTCTCCAGTGGTGGTCAACTCTGACCAGGCTTTCACAGGGAATGCCTTTTTAAGACCCATAGAGGTTGAGTCTGACCACAGATGTCAGCAGCTGGAGCTGGAGAGCCCAGTTTGCTCACACATCAACTCAGGGTGCATGGACACGAGAGGAAATGTTCTGCCACATCAACCCCCTGAAAATGAAAGCCATTTGCCTAGTTCTTGTTTCACTTTTCTGCTTAGTTGAAAGGGTATATATATCATGAGTTCCCTGAATATCCAAGCAGACAAGAGTCCCCAACTCTCAGACTCTGGTCATGGACACCAGTAAACTTGTCTTAACCATTAAAAAGAACAGTGACATCTGCAGAAGTAGCTCAAAAGGTGGCTGCATTAAAGCCTTGAGAACAACATTCAGTCTCCCAAGTGGAGAACCTGCAGCTAAGCAGTTGGCAGGTGAGCTGTGCACCCTTAAGGAATATTCTAGCATGACGATGTGAGAAGAAGACTGGCCTCCACAGCAGCTAACACTCAACAGATTATTAGCCTTGAGATCCTTTTTAAGACCCCACTTCATGGAGAAACTGCTAGACCACCCATACCCCCATATTGGCCATCTTGCACACTGTCTCCTGCACCAGTATACAAACTTTGTCCAAGTTGCACTATACACTTTGATGGTCAAAGAACTGTGAAATGATAGCAAGGTATCTAAGAGGTTAACAGAGTAACAAAAGGCAGTCAACAGAGCCCTTTCAACAACCAAGCGGCAAGCTGAAATGTCTGGATAAAGAACCGGTCCCTGGGATAGGAGGCTTGGACTCTCAGTGAGATGTAGCAGGCCTCTCATTGCCATTGACATTAGAGAACCAGGGTTTCCTTGGCCAGATTAGTGCCAACAGGATCACATTAGCTCCTTTCTCTCTGGCCTTACAAATTACTCAAGGAATGAGGAGAAAGGCGCCCTGGGCCACCCCCAAGACACAGCATCCAGCCCAATTAACGGGGATCATTCATCCTGGAAAGGAACTTGGAGAACTGTGCATTTTTCACAAACAAGGTAGTTCTGAGGTTAGACACTACATTCATACAGAAGGTCAACTCAAGGATTCATAGGGATCTAGAACTTGTCCTCTCTTTGTCCCTATCTTCAGTACCCTAGAGAGAGGGAATAGCATAGAATTAGATAAGGTGTCCGGAGGTCACTAAAAATTTACCTGGATAGGTATGGCCACTTCAGAATGTACTCTGCCCTGTTTGTACCTTATGGGTTAGTAAAAAGGGTAGGAAGGTTTCAAAAAGTACCCTAGCTAAATGGTTTAGTGCCTGCATACTTGTCAGGGGTCAGTCCTATTGCTTGGCTTGTGCTAGAGTAGTTTTCCCCCATTTGTGTGTCTTATCCTCTCTTTCCCTCCTGCACCTGGTACAGAGTATGGACATGCTTGCCAAATTCCTGATTGGCTCCCAGCGCTTATGTAAGGCTGGGAGCCAATCAGGTAGTTGGCGGGCATGTCCACACCCTGCATCAGGTGCAGGAGGGTAAGAGAGGATTAAGACCAAAACGGGGGAAACTACTCTAGCGCAAGCCAAGCAGTGGGGCAGGGGAAACAGTGGCCGCCAACTGGATTCTGAGGCCATGGGTTATGGGCTGAACCCCCTGCTGAAGGCTTACAAGACCTCACAGGTTCCTCCTGTGGGAACGGCTGTACATCCTCTCGGGAGCACCTATGTTTTCACTGCTCCTGCGTTAGGTGTCAGTGGAGGAAATCTGCAAAGTGACCACCTGGTCATCTGCTCCTTCTTTCACATGACACTACAGGGAGGACTCTCTAATAGGGCATTTTTTAACTTCATTTTTTCCCCCTGGTTTCAATTCAGTTTGGTTCTTTTTTTGGTTTCGTTTTTTCGGTTCAGTTCTTTTCCCATTGAAGTCAATGGGAAATCTGTTCCCATTGACTTCAATGGGAAGGGGAACCCCAACCAAAAGGGAACCAAAGTGAACTGTCCAGGTCCGTGACTGAAGAAAACCCATCCCCAACCCCCACACTCCCATACTTTGGGACATGGGGTCCAATTTCCCCCACCCCTATTCCTTGGAGCCCACTACTGGCCTCAGAGGTTGGGGGTGAGGATCCACCACTGCTGATGGAGACCTCACAGCACCAGCAGGCCCCCTCACTGTGGTGTGCTACCAGCCCGCTAGGGTTGTCTGAGGCATACTGGCAGGCTGCCTTACCAGAGTGCGCTGCCAAGGTTCCTGCTTGACAGCATGTATGTGCAAAAGGCTGCCACGGCCGTTTTGTGCTTGCACAGCTCTTTTTGAAATGGCGTCAGTGCCTTTTTGGAAAAAGGCAGCCATTCCATGCATGTGTGAAATGGCACTGTACATGCACAAAACGGCTGCCCTTTCCCAAAATGGTGCTGATGCTTCTGGCGCCATTTTGCAAATGTGCACTGCCAAGCAGGGACCTCAGCAGCGTGCCCCAGTGTGGAGGTCTGTTAGGAGGCCTCTGATAGTCACAGTAGGCTGGCAGCACACTGCTGTGAGGGATCCTGCTAGTGCCAGGAGGTCTCCATCAGCAGTGGTGGGCCGGCAGCACACCACAGCGAGGGGGCCTGTCAGGAGGATCTTCACCCCATTCTCCGAGGCCAGTAAGTAGATACCAATTGTGTTGTGGGGGCGGAGGGGTAGGGATGGCTTGGTCCCAGACTCAGACGGGTCACTTTGTTTCTTTCCCCTTCCCATTGAAGTCAATGGGAAGATTTCTCACTGACTTCACCGGGAAAGATAAAAAACCGAAAAACCAAACCATGACAGGCCTGATTTTCAGATTTTTTCTTTTAAACCAAAATAGCTATTTTCATGCTATTTTGGGCAAAACCAAAATTCCCATCCCTACTCTCGAGCATTTGCTGAAGTGGGTTTGGCTGTTGGGTGCTTCAGAGAGTTCTGACTTAGTGCAGTTGGGAATTGGACCCATCTAGGGCATGACTTTCTTTTTTGGACTGGTGGGAATCTGCCCTCCCTTGGAAAGCCACTGCTTGGGGACTTCCTATCAGTTCTGGCCATCTAACCTGCAAAAAGAGAACAGGGGAATTTTCCTTACCTGTGAATTTCTGTTCTTCTCTTTAAACAGAGTGGACAGTCAGTCTCAGATTGTAAGCCCTAGGGGCAGGGACCGTGTCTATTTTATTACTTTGTAAAGTGCCAGGTACACTGCTGGCGCTATATAAATGTTTGTTAATAATAATAATAATGTCTGATTCCACTTCTGAGAATCAGACAGGTTTTGAGTAGAGTCTGGGGGCTTCTTTTCAGAGTCCGTTTTCCTGTGCCTGTTTTATCAATCTCCATTGTTTTTTTTAGTGTTCAAGTTATAATCTTGTTTCTAATTTTCTAAGTTAGTTTTGGCAGCCACATTCTGGGGAGTTGGTGTAGAGATATGCCCCTCCCATTAGCATGGGCTGTCACTCTTCTGGAACCTGCCTACTGCTGAGTGTGAGTAGGGATAGAACATGTCAGTTCTTTGAGGATCTCCATGCATTCTCACTATTGGGATTCACTTCCTGCTTCGCAGGTACCGGAAAACCTCTTGTCAGCAGTTTCCAGGCAGAAGATGCCCTGGAAAGATCTAGAACAAGGTGAGGGCTCCGTCCCTCCCTCCCCCCTCCCGTTCTGTGAAAAGCACGGGCTCCACCTCGCCCGAGAGCGGGAGTCTATAAAGGGAGGCAGAGCCCTCGCCGCATCAGTTCCTTCCAACCGCGTCGTGTTGGAAGACCGTGCTTTTCAGCACTGGCAGTGGGTTTTTTGTGTATACCTAAAAGAAGAAAAAGAAGAAAGATGTTAATAACGACCGCTTTTAAAGGAGCTTCTCAAAAAAAATTCAGTTGGGCTCTGCCCCACCTCACAGGGCCTCCCCCGTGGTCTACCGCCTGCCCTCAGGCCGGCAAAGCATGCCCAAACAGCCAGGTTTTAAGCAGTGCACCTCCTGCCCAGCCACACTCTCCGTGAGCAATACTCACGAACATTGCCTGGTCTGTCTCGGAGAGGGGTACAACATTTGAACCTGTCTTCATTGCGCTAAGCTCTCTTCCAGAGCCAAGAGTGAGAGCCTTGCAGCTGTAGGAGCTCCTCACTAGAAAAGTGCTTCGGGGGGGGGGGTGAAGAAGGGCCACTGTCATTCTCTACTGCCACCTAGCCCCCATGGATCTGCCTGCACCCCCGGCCACGCAATCCCAGACCCAGGAGTCTGCGAAGGGGGCCTCAGCACCGTTGCCCACACTGATGGTACCTGACGTGTCCGGTGCTGCCGTCAGTTCTCCGTTACACATTCAGCCTAAGGAACATCACTCCAGGTGGCAGGGAGAACATAAGAAAAAGAAGAGGAGGTCCCTCAGTGCAGACGCAACGGTCTCAACCTGTTTGCTGCAGGTTGAGACTGTTTTCTCTGACCCAGTTCCAGCATCTCAGCCACCTGCACAGGTCCTGGTGAAAACCCTGGTACCGCCTACCACGCCCGCCCCAGTACCGCCGGCTCAGCAAGTGTCACCTGACCCTGTCTCTTATACACATCTAGATGTGTATAAGAGACAGGTGTCACCTGACCTATCCCTTACAGTGGACCATCACAGGCACTCCGGTCGGCATCCCAGACCCGGTACCATCGGTCCCGCTCCAGATCTTTACACAGGGAGGACGCCTCGGAGCCAGACCTCCCTACGGAACGCGAGTTCCTTGACCTACTGAACGGGGAACCACTCCTATAGGGGTCATCATTCCCGGTCTCCGTGCTCCTGGTACTCTCCCTACAGAGAGACACGGTACCACCAGGATGATTACAGCCGATACCATGGGTACGAGCACCTGGACTACAGGTACAGCCGGCACCGTTCCCGGAGCAAGTCACCATACCCTTCATGTAGGGACGTCTGCGCTTTCGAACACGAAGCTCACTTCCAGCCTACCCACCAATACGTACCTCCTGCACCACCTCGAGTGCCCCCTACTGCTACTGTCTCCAGGTCTCCACCAGACTCCCCTCCGCAGGCACCCATCCCTGCTCCACCGACGCAGACGTGTCATCGGGGTCTCGAGCAAGCCACGGTACCGTTGGTACAGACAGCGCCATTGGTGCAGCAGGCTCCTCCTACCTACCAACAGGACACAAGGTCAGACTGCAGTGTTCTCTCTCATTGATTAATTACTCGGCTTCCCATCCTCATCTAGGGATGCACCTGCCTCCATTACAGCCCAAGCTGCTCCTCCTGAGGCTGAGACCTTCTCTGAGTGCTCCACCTCAGTATCTTCCTTGTCTTCACTGCAAGAGGAGGATGAGACAATCTCCCCCTCCTGACACCATCTCTGACCCCACTTCTACCCTCTCTACTGAGGATAGCAAAGCCTTTCAGACAATGTTGAAAAGGCTGGTCTCTGCCCTCCCTAAATTACCCACTAAGTTGGTTAAGAAATCACAATCAGGGCCAGTATTTGGTATTTTGGGATCAGGAGATTCAGAACAGATCATGCTCCCTATCCTTGACCAACTCTTGGAGCCTTCCAGGGCTGTGTGGGCAAAACAATTCTCTGCTTTACCCGCTAACAAACTCGCAGATTCGCTCTATGCAATACTTAGAGAGGGAGCAGAGATGTTTTACAAGCACCTAGCACCCAACTCACTTGTTATAGCAGCAGCTTCCTTAAAATCAAGAGCAGGGGGTATCCAAACTTCCCCTGTGGATAGAGAGGGCAGGTGCCTAGACGTATTAGGAAGGAAAATCTTCTCATCAGACACACTTTCCCTAAGGGCTGCTAATTATGCATCCGCCCTTTGTGGCTACCAGCACTAGCTATGGTCCCAGTTGAGCAGAGCCTCTGACCCTGCTCAGATCTTGACTCTCCAGCAAGAGGGCATGCAAATAGCAAAATTTCAGCTTACAGCTAACATGCACATCGCTGACTCAAATATCAGGGGCATGGCTTCTGCCATTACACTCAGACACCACGCTTGGCTGCGATCCACCGCCTTAACCCCTGAGAATAAGACTCGCGTAAGCTTGCTAAATGTAATTCCTAAACTGTATGGGAAATATCTTTTGGCAAAATTGGAAGCATAGGCTGGAAAAGAAAATATTTTTCATGAAGAACAAGCAGGGTTCCGACCAGGGCGAGCCACAGTGGTTCATTGTTTTGTTTTGGTTCACCTGATAAATAAATATATGCATATTAGGGAAAATAAATTGTTTGCTGCATTTGTCGACCTTAAATCGGCATTTGATACAATAAACCGGGACCGGCTCTCGGCAAAATTGGTGTCTACAAATATTGACAGACATCCTTTATTTTTGGTACGAGAGCTACATTTACATACGTACATGAAAGTTTGGCTGTCCCGTGAAGGTGATTTATCTGATTCCATCCCCGTACATCTAGGAGTAAAGCAGGGGTGCATTTTAGCACCCTTCCGTTTCAAGTTTTATATAAATGACATATTAGATACTTATAAAAATGAGATGACCTTGGCACCCTCTATAGGTAGGAGGGTCCTCCCTATCCTTTTGTACACCGACGACATGGTCTTGCTATCGGTTGCAGAAAATGGTCTAAGAAATGCATTGGTGGTGTTGGGCTCCTATTGTAGAAAAGAAAAATTAAGGATAAACTATTCTAAGACCAAGATTATGGTGTTCTCAAAAAGGGTTCGTACCCATAGATGGGAACTTGATGGTGTTAGGCTGGAACAGGTGCCCCAATTTAGATATTTAGGATTGGTTTTTGCTGCCTCTGGTTCGTGGGTTCACCAGGTGGCAGCTGTAAAACTGAACGCTCAGCAAACGATCAGGGGGATTATTAAATTCTGGGCCACTAGGGGCGGGAAATTGATTAAACCAACCCTACAGTTACTCACGTAAAACCCTATGCCTCAGGTGTTGTATGTGGTGGAACTGTTGGGCTTTGAGGCTTCTTCTTTAGAAGTTCTCTTAAATAAGCTTCTTAGAACGTTCCTGGGGGTGCCTAGTTACACACCTGTTCCCCTCCTGAGATCTGAAACTGGGATGCTCTCAGGTGACTATAGGGCCACGTGTCTATTTGCAATTACTGGGTAACACTGATGGGTATGCCTGAAGGTAATTTGCCTTATGCCTGCTGGGTAGAGCAGGAAGGTTTTAAGCACAGGAACACATGGAAACTCGGTTTTTCCCGTCTATTGAATAAAATTGGATATTCGCTAAAGGCTTTGGAAGGGCTACCAGGGGGTTCAGTGAAAAGATTATTGGGGATCCGTTTATCGGATATCCATAAACAGCAGGATATTGCACTGGCTGCTGTGTCAGTGGTTGCCTCTATGGATGGAAGGGTCAAATCAATGCACCAACTGGAGCCTTATCTTTCCTGCATATCAAATTTTGCTCTTAGGAAAGCTCTTACCTTGGCGAGATTCCAGCTGATGCCTTCCAAAGTTTTGGAGGGCCGCCTTAAAGGGATTCCTTTATAGCAACAGGTTATGCAGTTGTAACCAGCACATTGAGGAACTAACCCATTATCTTTTTGACTGTGTATTAACAGCGGATATCTGCTACCAATTTAGGGGATTGTTTCGCCCTGAGGTTGTTTGGGAAAACTCGGATCAAAAACTTGTATATATACCAGCAAATCCAAACCATAAGGTAATACATAGAGTGGCAAATTTTCTTCTGTTGGCTAAAAGAAGGAGTTTAGTGCCCATAGGAAGCTAGATGGGTTATTTCTGGTGTAAATCTTGTATTAGATGTTTAAAACAAGAGCTAGACGGTGTTTTCTTGGTGAGGACGCCAGTATATGAAAATTTTTATAAATTTATGTTAAAATTATGTTTGCTGTATACTACCCTATTGATTTTATTTTTATGTTATGTATTGAATGTTTATTTTGTATTTTTGCATCAACCAAGTGGTTGTGCCAATAAAGAGAGTCTGAAGTCTAAGACTCGCATAGAGGGCCTTCCTTTTGATGGGGAGGGGCTCTTTGCTACATCCACAAAAAACACCTTAAAGAAGGTCAAAGAAATATTTCAGACTGCTCGCTCAACTGGGGTCATTCGCCCTGCTAGAAAGAGACCTTTCCCTTCTGCGTCCTACCCTTACCACCCTTACCAGACCAAGCATTGCTTCCAGTCCTCTTACCAGTCCAACAGACGGTACTCGGCTCAGTACCAGCAGTCTCAGCCTCCGTCTAGCCAACCTCGTAGGCGGTTCTCAAAACAAAGGGGCAAAGGCAGATCTTCCGCCACCTCAACTGGACTCCCGCCCAAGCAGCGTTTTTGAGGTTTTTCAGGTCAAGGGAGTTATTTCATCTACTCCCGCTGCCTTGACTTCTTATCCTCCAACTCCTCCCTTGACCCCCTCCAATCTGGCTTCTGCCCCCTTCATTCTACTGAAACTGCTCTCGCTAAGATCACCAATGATCTTCTGGTGGCTAAATCTAAACGTCTCTATTCCATTCTTGTCCTCCTTGATCTCTCTGCTGCCTTCGATACTGTTGACCACTCACTCTTGCTGGATTCCCTTCACTCCCTTGGCTTTTGTGGCTCTGTCCATAACTGGTTCTCCTCCTACCTCTCTGACCGCTCCTTTAATGTGTCTCTCTCCAACTCCGCCTCCTCCTCCTTCCCCCTCTCAGTTGGTGTTCCTCAAGGCTCTGTTCTTGGCCCTCTCCTCTTCTCGATCTATACCTCATCCTTAGGCAAACTCATTGCCTCCCATGGCTTCCAATACCACCTCTATGCTGATGACACTCAACTCTATCTCTCTACTCCCTCTCTCTCTCCCTCTGTTCAAGCTCGTCTCATCAACTGTCTCTCTGACATCTCTACCTGGATGTCTCAACGTCAACTCAAACTCAACATGGCTAAAACTGAACTCCTTATCTTCCCCCCTCATCCTTCCTCTCCTTCCTCACTGTCAATAACTATTGATGGAGTCACCATCCTGCCTGTCCCCCAAGCCCGTAGCCTAGGCTTCATCTTTGACTCAGCCCTTTCTTTTAAACCCTACATTGACTCTGTTGCTAAATCCTGTCGCTTCTCCCTCCATAACATTGCTAAGATTCGCCCTTTTCTCTCTGTCTCGTCTGCCAAAACTCTTGTTCATGCTCTGGTCATCTCTCGCCTCGATTACTGTAACCTCCTTCTCACTGGCCTTCCCCGGTCTCACCTTTCTCCCCTCATCTCTGTCCAAAACTCTGCTGCCAGGGTCATCTACCTCGCCAGTCGCTTCGACCATGTGCAGCCCCTCCTCTCTTCGCTTCACTGGCTTCCCCTTCCTGAACGAATCCTGCACAAGCTCCTAGTCTTCACCTATAAAGCTCTTCACAACCTTGCTCCCCCCTACCTCTCTGCACTTATCGCCCTCCATACTCCAGCCCGTGCACTTCGCTCCTCCTCTGTCCCTTCTCTCACCCTTCCACGCCTTCCCTGCTCCCCTAAGCGCCTTCGTCCCTTCTCACTTGCTGCCCCCCATGCCTGGAACTCCCTCCCTGTCCACATCCGCCTTGCCCCCTCCCTTCATACCTTCAAATCTCTCCTTAAAACTCACCTCTTTCGCTCTGCTCTGTCTGACTCTTTATCCTGCTGAGCCACTATTCCTATACCTACGATCGGTTTACCCTTATCCTTGCAACATGGACCTGCCTGCTGTCATTCTCATCGTAACCAAGCCAAGTACGTGCACTTGAGACCTCGCATCTTCATGAATGTTAGACCCCTTGTCTCTCCCTCTGTTCCCCTTCCTAAGTCTCTCCCCCAGCTCCTCTCTCTCAGATTGTAAGCCCTAGGGGCAGGGACCGTGTCTATTTTATTACTTTGTAAAGTGCCAGGTACGCTGCTGGTGCTATATAAATGTTTGTTAATAATAAATAATAATAATACAGTGTCACCTCCTCTTTTGCAACCATCTCAGGCCCTTTTACAATCAGTGGGCCTCTCTTACCTCAGATCGTTGGGTTAGGGAGATAATTGCTTGTGGTTACCCCATACAATTCCACACACTGCCCTCCAGGGGCTCCCCCCCCCCCAAACCTCAAATACTACTCGAGGTTCAGGAGCTGCTTGCTAAAGGAGCTATTGAGGAGGTCCCTCCATCACAGCGAAATACTGGATTCTATTCCAACTATTTCCTGGTTCCCAAAAAGGATGAGGGTTTCAGGCCTATCCTGGACCTTTGCCAACTAAACAAGTACATTCGGAAATTTAAGTTCCGCATGACCTCCCTTCCCATTATTTTCCTTGGCCTAGAACAAGGAGACTGGTTGGCCGCTCTTGACCTAAAGGATGCATATTGCCACATTTCCATTAATGTTGCTCACAGATGATACTTACGCTTTGTTGTAGGGGATCATCACTCCCGGTATTCTGTCCTCCTCTTTGGCCTCTCCACAGCACCCAGGGTCTTCACCAAGTGCGTGGCAGTTGTCGCAGCTCACCTAAGGACATTGAAAGTGAGAGTGTTCCCGTATCTGGATGACTGGCTGCTCACAGCACCTTCCACTCTCACACTCTAACAACCCACCTCAACCTTACCCTGGCAATCTTACAGGATCTAGGTTTCGTCATCAATTTCAAGAAGTCACACCTCGTACCTACCCAATGACTTCAGTTTATAGGGGCGGTTCTCGACACCCTACAGACAAAGGCCTTCCTACCCACGGACAGATTCCATGACATCGTGTCGACCATATTAGCTCTACAAACAAAACCCAAAAGACCTGTGCATTTCTTCCTCTGTCTACAGGGGCTGATGGTGGTGACCACAGCTGTGATCCCTTACGCCCACCTGCACTTTCAACTGCTACAACAATGGGTCGCTCGTACCTACAGCCCCACCTTTCATCCACTCTCCATGCAGATAACCATCCTGCGCAAGGTCTATGATGACCTTCTTTGGTGGATCGACCCACTTCACATACTTACCGGCATGCCATTCAATCCCATTCAAGTACAAGTTTCCCTCACCACCGATGCCTCGCTCACAGGTTGGGATGCGCACGTGAATCAGGTCACAGTTCACGGCCTATGGTCTCACGAGGAGAAACTCATGCACATAAATTTTCTTGAACTCAGGGCCATTCGTTGGTTTCTCACAGTCCTCAACTACATCGCAGGCCTGGACGTTCTAATACTCGCAGACAACACCACAGCGATGTGGTATATCAACAAACAGGGCAGGGCGAGATCCACACTTCTCTCCCTGGAGGCCCAGGCCATCTGGGCGTGGTGCATCCACCCCAACATCCACATGGGTGGATTCACAGGGGGGGCTCAGGAGGCTTCAGCCCCCCCCCCATTTCGTTTTGGCTTTCATTTTCATTGGTTTCACTGGAAAACACATTTTCTGCTGTACCTTTGTTGTTTTTCACTATATGTGGCTGATACCTGGGCTGCGTATGGAAGGCATTAAGTGTACCAAATTTCACAAGGATTGAGTAAAGGAATCCAATTTTAGAAGCAGTTGAATTATTTTATTTTGCAAAATTCTTCATATACATATACATTCTTAGCTGTAACTTCTTTGCCTCGTATCTAATGTAGATGACACTTGGCAGGTTTACACCCCTTCCCGTATTTACTATCTTTACCAACTTTCAGAAGTATTGGATAAAGGGTCCTGGTGGTATAAACAATTAACATATACATGTATATCTGACTAACATCTTTGTAGTCCAACCAGTGTACATGAAATTTGGTAGGGCTGTATATAACACCTTCATTATCATTTCATTATCATCTCTGCCACATATCAGAAAGCTGTGATAAAGGGTCCCAATTTTATATGCCTGCACAGCATATGCAGAGAAGGACCCTATGCTAGGGATTCTCTTACGTCACTGTGGTATAAGATCGGTTGGTGATGCCAATTGGCCAGCAGAAAAGGGGGGCCTGCTCACCTGGGCGGAGCTATACTAACTTTGGACTTCAGCCCCCCCACCCACATCGCTTCTGGATCCGCCCCTGATCCATCTACAGGTCATTCATCTAGCGGGCCAGGACAACTCCCTTGCAGATCGGCTCAGTCACAGATCTTCCGATCAACACGCGTGGGCCCTCAATGACACTGTCTTGGCCTATCTCTTTCAGTTATGGGGCACCCCTACTATAGATCTTTTTGCTTCCTTTACCCAATCATTTCACAAATTGATACACATAGTGCCCTCCATTGGGGGTACACCCTCCCCATATTTAATCAGAATTGAATAAGAAACAAAAACCTTACAGCCAGAAATGTTTTTCAGGTTTTTCTCTTTATTTCAAAAACAAAATGTCATTTTTGATATTGCAATAACAATAATGAAAACAACAATGTTCATTATTGTTATTATAATAATGAAAATGACATGCACATCCCTACAAGGGGGCATGATTTGCCCATCTCTCTTTTATTGTTCTCTTTGGGTATGGAGTGCAGTGGGGATTTGCTTCTTACCTGATTGGCTTGTAAGGGGACATTTCCCCCCTCTCTTTTATTGCCCTCTTTTGCACAGTGAGGATTTTCCCCTCATCTACTTTGGGCTTAAGGGGGCATTTGCCCCTCCCTGATTTATTGCATGGGGTACAATGGGGATTTGCCCCTCATCTACTTTGGGCTTAAGGGGGCATTTGCCCCTCCCTGATTTATTTCCCTCTTTGGCATGGGGTACAATGGGGATTTGCCCTTAGACTTTGTACTCCACAACTTTTGCAGCAGGGCAGGCAGAGTGCAGGAGTCGATCTCTGACGCCTTCGTCATCTCCTGGAATGGGCCCTTGTTCTGTGCGTTCCCACCTGTTCCCCTCATGTACAAGGTTCTCCACAAGATTCAAATAGATTTTGCTCACAAAATTCTGATATCTCTAGCTTGGCCATGCCAACCTTGGTACCAGACACTTCAGGCCATGTCAGTGGACGTCGTGACTCTCCCTCTTCTACCCGACCTTCTCTCTCGAGAACAAGAGACTGTCCTTAACCATGACCTACTGTCGCTTCATCTCTCCCCCTTTGCAAGCCAGGTTAATCAGGCAGCGATGGTCAATGCCTGTCTACACAAGCCTGCTATGCAGTTAAGTGGGCCCATTTCTCAACTTGGTGCACCTCGCTGCCCTATTCCATGGATGAATTATCCATGAACCACGTTTTCCGCTACCTGTTATACCGCCACAAGTCTGGACTCTCCATCTCATCTCTGAAGGTACGCCTCACTGCCCTTTCCTCTCGACTATGCCCAGCCGAGACAGACATGCTCTTCTCTCATCCCCTCATGAGAACTTTCTGGAGGGGATTGATTAATTCTTTTCCTCCCTTTTCGCACCCTACCCCATCATGGGACCTTAACCTTGTCCTGAGCAAGTTGATGAGGCCTCCTTTTGAGCCTATGGCATCCTCCTCTCTAGAAAACCTTTCTATTAAAACAGCATTCTTGCTGGCTATTACCTCTGCAAGGAGGGTTTCTGAGCTCTCTGCTCTGCGAGCTTCTCCTCCAAACACTAATTTCCACCATGACAAGGTGGACCTCAGGATGGACCCTTCATTCATCCCCAAGGTGGTTTCCCCCTTTCATTTAAACCAAAAAATCTCCTTACCTGTTTTTTTCCCAAAGCCACATTCCTCCAGAGCTGAGCAAACTCTCCATACACTCGATGTCAAACAAGCTCTATCCTTCTACATCACTCGCACTCGTCCCTTCAGAGCATCTGATGCCTTATTAATCTCCTATGGTGGCCAATGAGTAGGAGTTAGGATTACATCCCAGAGACTCTTTAAATGGATCCTTCTCTGCATACAGAGGTGGTATAAAAGGACGGGTATGACACCCCCCTCTCATCTTTGTGCTCATTCCACCAGGGCAGTCGCCTCATCGATTGCCAACTTTTGTGGAGTTCCTATCCAGGACATTTGCAAGGCAAGGCTGCCACGTGGTCCTCGGTGCATACCTTCACCAAGCACTATTCACTAGGGGTGGGAAACCGGTAGAATCCGGTATCCGATAATGCCGGTATCGGGCGTACCGGCACTATCGGATTCGGCCCGGTAATCCGGACCCGGTACCGGATTTCTGGGTACCGGTTTTTTTTACATTGCAGCCATTTAAAAATGGCTGCAATGTAAAAAAATTT
>QEPC01005247.1:834898-866569 GCA_003113815.1 Sphenodon punctatus
GTGAGGGGTTTTTAGCTCCCCCATCTTACCTATTATTTATTATGTATTTATTATATTTAGCCCTGTTTTAATATTTTTATATTATTGTATTGGATGTTTTAAATTGTTTTTATTGTGTTTTAATTGTTGGAAGATGCCCCGGGCTGCTTTAGCAGGAGGGGCAGGGTATAAATCTATTAAATAAATAAATAAAATGCGCTCTACGTGGAGCTACCCTTGGTGACAGTCCAGAGACCGCAGCTTGTGCAGAATGCAGTGGCCTGTCTCCTTACGGGGACAGGTTGTCATGAGCACATAAAACCTGTTCTCCATTCATTGCACTGACTGCCTATAGACTTCCACGCCCGATTCAAGGTGTTGGTTTTTACCTATAAAGCCCTACACAGTCTGGACCCCACTTGCCTGCGGGACTGCCTCACCCCCCCGGATCCTAGATTGGCCCCTGCATTTGGCTGAGGGCACCCTCCTTGAGGTCCCACGAGTTGCTTAGGTGGCAACCATGGGGAGGGTGCTCTCAGGGGACACCCCGAGGCTGTGGAACGCCTGGTGGGGGTCAATTTGGCCTCAGACCTCACCTTTCGACAACAATGCAAGACCAGGCTTTTTGTGAAGGGAGATGGGTAGTGTCTGGGAGGGTTGCAGGGGGGAGGGGGGTGTTAGCTCCATTAAGTATGTATTGTTTATATTAGTTGGATTTTATGTTTCTTCTTCAAGGATCTCTGCGATTCTCACTATTGGGATTCACTTCCTGCTCTGCAGGTACCGGAAAACCTTTGTCAGCAGTTTCCAGGCAGAAGATGTCCTGGAAAGATCTAGAACATGGTGAGGGCTCCGTCCCCTCCTTCCCCTCCCCTCCTGAGAAAAGCGCGGACCCCAGATTGCGCGAAAATGCATAAAAGGGGGCGGAACCCTCGCCACCTTAGTTCCTTCGAACCACGTTGCGATTGGAAGACCTCCATGCTTCTCAGCACAGTCAGTAGTTTACCTCACAGAGAAGGACTCCTTTCTCTGGTAAATTCTCATCATTTTCTCCCTAAAGAAAAAAGGAAAAAGAAGATCAGAAGAACTTGCGGTTGAACTCTGCCCCACCACGCAGGGTTCTCCCCCACCCCCCGGGGCCTACCGCCTACCTTTCCAGGGCCGGCAAAGTATACCCAAGCAACCGGGCTTTAAATGGTGTGCCTCCTGCCCCGCCACACTCTCAGTGAGTGACACTCACGAGCTTTGCCTTTCCTGCCTGGGAGAAGGGCATAACATAAGGACTTGCTCTCACTGTGCCCTTCTCTCCTTTCTGACTAAAAGGGTGCATGCTCTGAGGCTGCAGGAGCTACTTACCAAGAGAGCCCTTCAGGGGGGCGAAGAAGGACCGCTGTCCTTTTCGTCCAGGCGCCAGACCTCCATGGATCCATCGGTCCCTTCACAGGCCAATTGCTCCCACGCTCCGGAGACAGCGTCTGCAGCCTCGGTGCCATTATCTGTACCACCAATACCAGACATACCCGGTACCGGCACCACTGCTCCCAAGGAACGACGCTCTAAATGACAGGGAGAACACCATAAAAAGAAGAAGAGGTCACTCAGTGCTGACACGACGGTTACCTGGACTCTAGAGGTGGACACAGTGTTCTCGGAGCTGCTCACAGTGACACAGCTGATGGCACAGAGTCCGGTACCGCAACCACCGGTACCGTTGGCCCAGCAAGCTCCACCCGCACTGCAGTGGACAGAGGATCACCACAGGCACTCCCGGTCTACTTCACATACACGGTTCTAGTGACACCATCGCTCCCACTCTAGATCTCCTAGGCAGGGGACCTTGGAAGCGGATCTCACCTTAGAGGGAGAACATATTGATCTTCACCACCTCCTCAGGGAACCGTTCCGTTTCCATAGGGATCAGCGCTCCCGATCTCCATGCTCTTGTTGCTCCCCATACAGGGACTCATGGTACCATCAAGAGGACTATAGCCGGTACCATGGGTACGAGCATATGGACTATCGGTGCCTCTCTCTAAGCAGATCTCCTTACCCCTCAAGGAGCGACTTTCTGTGCCTGGAATGTGATCAGCATCAGACCACTCACCAATACAGACCCCCGGCACCACCTCGGGCACCACCTACAGCAAGTGTCCAGACCACCTGACTCTCCATGAGACCTTGTCCTCCATTCAGGGATGCAGCTAAACCAGTCCTGGAGACAGCTTCGGCTACCAGTACCGACGGTACCGGCGCTGGAGATGGAACCACAGCAGCAAAATATCTCCTCTGCACAACAAGGGGAAACAAGGTTAGACCCACCAGCGGAGTCCTCTTTCCTTAATGCACTGCTGGGCATTCCACCGCTACCTATGGCTGCTCCCACCACGGCAACAGATCCCGCCGCCCCTCCTGACGTTGAGGCCTTGTCTGAATGCTCGTCTTCCGTTTCCTCCTTGTCTTCTTTACTAGAGGAAGATGAAACCATTTCTCTGCCTCCCCCTGACCCCATCTCTGACCCTAACCCTACCCTCTCCATGGAGGACAGTAAGGCCTTTCAGGCCATGTTGAGATGCCTGGTCACTGCCCTTCCCAAGTTACCCACGAGGGTCGTAAAGAAGACATAGTCAGGACCCGTCTTCGGCATCCTGGAGTCAGGGGACTCTGGCCAGATCATGATCCCTATTCTGGATCAGCTTTTGGAACCCGCGAAGGCTGTATGGGCAAAACCCTTCTCGGCCCTGCCCACTAACAAGCTAGCAGATTCTTTGTACGCTATCCCCAGGGAAGGGGCAGCCATGCTCTATAGGCACCCAGCCCCAAACTCCCTCGTCATGGTGGCAGCTTCTTTAAAATCCAGGGCTGGAGGTATACAGACTTCCCCCGCAGATGCCTAGATGTGCTGGGCAGGAAAATATTCTCCTCAGAAACCCTCTTCCTTCGAGCCGCCAACTACGGTTATCAGCACTGGTTGTGGTCACAATTGGGTAGAGTGTCCAGTCCCACTCAGATTCTGGCCCTGCAGCGAGAAGGCATGCAAATAGCGCAGTTCCAGCTCACCACTAACATGCACATTGCCGACTCAAACATTAGAGGTATAGCCTCAGCCATTACTCTCAGACGGTATGCCTGGGTTAGATTGAGGACCTCCCCTTTGATGGAGAGGGACTCTTTGCAGCCTCTACAGATGACACTTTGAAGAAGCTCAAGGCAATGTGCCAGACCGCTAGGTCCACAGGGGTTATCCGTTCTGTTAGAAAGAGGCCGTTCTATCAGTCCTCTGCCCCTTACCCGGCCAGACAGCGTCTTCAGTACTCCTACCAATCGAACAGATAGTATTCCCCCCAATACCAACAGCCTCAGACTCCTGCTGCCCAACCTCATAGGAGATTTACCAAACAAAGGGGTAAAGGTAGATCCTCCATCTTGTCGACTGGACCTCCACCCAAGCAGCGTTCTTAGGATATCTGAGATCAAGGGAGTTTATGAGCGTCCCCCTACCCTTCCTCAACCATCTCCAGCCCTTTTACAATCACTGGGCTGCACTTACCTCTGATCGCTGGGTCAGGGAGATAATAAATTTTGGCTACTCCATTCAGTTATGCACTCTCCCCCCGGGGTTCCCCCTCTCCCCCAACACTCAAATACTACTAGAGGTACAGGAGCTTCTTGCTAAGAGGTCCATTGAAGAAGTTCCCCTTATTAAACGAAATACAGGCTTCTATTCTAGCTACTTCCTAGTCCCCAAGAAGGACAAGGTGTTCAGGCCAATTTTGGACCTGCGCCATCTTAACAAGTACATTAGAAAGTTTAAATTCCGTATGACCTCTCTTCCTATTATCTTTCTCGACCTTCAACAAGGAGACTGGTTGGCCTCCCTTGATCTTAAGGATGCCTATTTCCATATTTCCATTAATGCTGCTCACAGAAGATACTTACGCTTTCTTGTAGGGAACCGTCATTTCCAATACTTGGTCCTCCCGTTCAGCCTCTCTACAGCCCCGAGGGTCTTCACCAAATATGTTGCAGTAGTCGCGGCTCATCTAAGGACAATGAAAGTAAGAGTGTTCCCGTACCTGGACGACTGGCTTCTCACTGCATCCTGCAGACACGCCCTGCTAACCCACCTCCTCAGTGGCGCCAATTCATCGGGGCTGTGCTGGACACCCTACAGTTGAGAGCCTACTTTCCTATAGACCGGTTTCACAACATCCTATCCACCCTTTCAGCCCTGTCAGCCCAAACCACCAGGCCTGTCCGCTACTTTCTCCGCCTTCAAGGACTTATGGCTGCAACTACAGCCATGACACCGCATGCCCGCCTACACCTCTGACCGCTACAGCAGTGGCTCTCACGGGTCTACACCCCATCCCATCACCCCCTCTCCATGAGAATAACCATCCCTCAAGAGGTCCTCACAAATCTTCTTTGGTGGACTGACCCATCTCACCTCCTGATCAGCATGCCCTTCGATCTACCTCAGGTAGAGATGTCCATCACTACCGATGCTTCACTCACAGGATGGGCAGCCCACATGAACCACACAAGGGTTCATGACCTCTGTTCCCAAGAGGAGAGTCTCCTGCACATAAATTTGCTTGAGCTCAGTGCCATCCATTGGGCACTCAAAGCTCTAGTCAACCACTTCACAGGTCAGAATGTCTTAATCCTCAGAGACAACACTGCAGCGATGTAGTACATTAACAAACAAAGCGGCGCGAGATCCACTCGCCTCTCCCTCGAGGCTCAGACCATTTGGACTTGGTGCATCGAGCGCAATGTTCACCTACAAGCCATGCATCTTGCAGGCCAAGACAACACCCTCGCAGATCAGATCAGCCGCAGAGGCTCCGACTAACACGAGTAGACTCTCAAGGATGAGGTGTTGAATGACATCTTCTGTACATGGGGCACTCCTACAATAGACCACTTTGCAACACAAGAAAATGCAAAGCTTCAAAAATTCTGCAGCAGAGCAGGTCGAGCTCAAGGGTCGATCTCCGATGCCTTCGCCATCTCCTGGACTGGGTCCTTTCTATATGCATTCCCTCCTCTGACCCTCTGCTGTACAAGGTCCTCCACAAGGCTCAGGTAGATCATGCCCACGTGATCCTCATAGCCCCATCCTGGCCCCGTCAACCGTGGTTTCAGACATTGCCATAAGGGGTATTATATCATCAATAAAGAAATTAAAAAGGGTCGGAGCCAACACATACCCCTTATGGCAGCCCCACAGTACTTCCCCCCGAAATTGGCAACTCGGGCGGTCGGCTGTTTATGCTATGCTGATGATGTGGCCTTGCTGTCACAAACAAGGCTAGGGCTGATTAGGCAATTGCAGACCTTTCAAACTTTCTGTCAGGCTAACCACCTCACTATTAATTACGGAAAATCAAAGGTCCTGGTATTCTCGGCCCACGCCAAAATCCAGAATTGGCACATAGGGGGCATTGTTATACAACAGGTTAGGACTTTCAGGTATTTGGGCATTTTGTTTCACGAATCAGGGCATTGGAAGGAGCATGTCAGCAGAGCTCTGAGATCAGCCCAAGCATTGGCTTTGACTATCTCTAGACTCTTTGCCAAGCAGGGTAGAACGGCGGTTCATCACGCCATGTTGGTGTTTAATTGTAAAGTGAGGTCCCAATTGCTTTACGGGGCTGAGCTGTGGGCCCCCCTTTTTTCGGGGTCATTGGATAGGGCCCAGTCCAAGTTTCTACGAGGACTTCTTGGGGTTCCAAGAGGCACCCCCCTGGCAGCCATCCGAGCGGAACTGGGACAAATATCTTGGACCCAAGCAGCTAAAGAAGCCAGCTTTAAATACTGGTCAAAATTACAGCTGGACCAGGAATCTCCTTTAGTGAAATCTATGCTGGATGACCCCTTTAGAGACCCCTGGGTAAGGGAAGTTGAAGCACAGTTGGAGAAGATGGGAACTCCTCCTGTGTATTTAAAGCATAAACTCCCGGGTTCCATCAGGACAGAGGTCTCCACGAGGACCAGGGATATAGGGCGTCAAATGGAACTTGGTAAAATTAGATCTTCTCCCCATATCCGTGAATATTTACACTATGTTCCACCTATGGGCCAGATGGCTACTTATCTAATTACCCACATATCCGGTAGAGCAAAGCAATTGATGGCCTGTGCGCGGCTCAACGCGTTCCCATCTCGTGTCCTGGAAGGGAGGTTCCAGGGTATACCATTCCTTGATCGATTATGCCCCTTTGACAATGCTGCAGTTGAGACTGTCGGACATATAATGTTACATTGTCATTTATATGATGAGTCCCGTTATGACCTCCTTGACCCAATAAGGGACCAGTACCCTGGTAGGGATGATTCTGTGATTCTGGCCGTACTGTTGAACAGTCCGGATCCAGATATTATTCGAAGGGTTGCCCTTTTCTTGCTGGGGGCTGTCCATCTTAGATCCCAGTTTATTAGTAACCATTGAGTGAGCTATCTTAATTATTGGCCACTTTTTTTTTTTAGAGGGAGGCACTTGGATTTTTACTGTATAATGCTGAAATAACTTGTTTTGTGTTTGTGTTGTGTTGTGGCTGTCAGATGTTGTACAATGATCGTTGATCACGTAATAAATGATATTGATTCAGACATTGCAGAATCTAGCAGTGGACTCCATACTCCTCCCACTGCTACCCAACCTCCTCTCTCGCCAACAAGGCACAGTGCTCCACCATGACCTACGGGTGCTCCATCTCTCCGCTTGGTTAATCCAATCTTAATGCAGGACGCCCCCCCTGAAGTTGCAGAAGTCCTACTCAACTCCCACCGACCCTCTACGCACTCCTGCTATGCCACAAAGTGATCTCATTTTTCAGCTTGCTCCCTAACTTCCCTCTCCATGCTCCATGTATTCAGATACTTGTTATATCTGCACAGCTCTGGACTCTCCATCATCTCTTTCAAAGTACACCTAGCGGCTCTTTCCTGTCACCTACAACCAGAAGGAGCCGACACTCTCTTCTCTCACCCACTCATGAGAACCTTCTGGAGAGGCTTGCTTAACTCCTTCCCACCAACTTTGCAGCCAGCCCCCCAGTGGGACCTTAATCTCATCCTGACTAAGCTCATGGAACCTCCCTTTGAGCCTATGGCAACCTGCTCCCTGGAGAATCTCTCGCTCAAGACGGCCTTCTTACTCGCCATCACCTCTGCTAGAAGAGTCTCTGAACTCTCCGCACTTCGAGCATCTCCTCCCTACACTCATTTCCACAGTGATAAGGTGGACCTCAGGACAGACCCTTCGTCCGTCCCTAAGGTTGTCTCTCCCTTTCATTTAAATCAGACCATCTCCTTACCTGTCTTTTTTCTGAGGCCACATTCTTCACGAGCAGAGCAGACGCTTCATACTCTCGATGTCAAGCAAGCTCTCTCCTTCTACATCAATCGTACTCGATCCATCAGAGCATCAGATGCTTTGTTCATCTCATATGGTGGCCAACGCATCAGGGTTTGGCTTATGTCACAAAGACTGTCCAAGTGGATCCTCCTTTGCATCCAGAGCTGCTATGAATGGGTGGGGAAGTCTCCCCCCTCTTACCTTCAAGCTCACTCCACTTAGGGCAGTGACCTCCTCTTTAGCCAATCTTCATGGGGTGCCTAGTCTGGACATTTGCAAGGCTTCTACTTGGTCCTCAACTTCACCAAGCACTATTCCTTGGACCTGGCAGCCAGATTGGATTCGAACATGGGTAGAGCAGTTTTACAGTCTCTCTTGACTGACCTCCTCATCACCCTCCTCCTTGAGGTAGGTCACTTTACAGCTACTCACTCTCCCAATAGTGAGAATCGCGGAGATCCTCGAAGAAGAAATAGAGGTTACTTACCAGTAACTCTGTTCTTTGAGAGAGGTCCACATATTCTCATGACCCATCCAGCCATCCCCTCTGTCTCGGAGGTACCTTAATTTGGTCTTCCCGGGACAGGATTGGAAGGAACTGAGGCGGTGAAAGATCCAACCCCTTTTATGCACTCCCGCTCTTGCGCAATCTAGGACCCGTGCTTTTCTTGGGAGGGGCGAGGGAGGAGGGGACGGAGCCCTCACCATGTTCTAGATCTTTCCAGGACATCTTCTGCCTGGAAACTGCTGACAAGAGGTTTTCCGGTACCTGCGGAGCAGGAAGTGAATCCCAATAGTGAGAATACGCAGAGCTCTCTCGAAGAACAGAGTTACTGGTAAGAAACCTCTATGTATGTTGCACCAATCTGTCTTTTGGCAGGAGGGGTGGGATATTAAATCCTTGGCAAACATTACTTTGAGCTTTGCCCCCCTGTATGTTTAATGCTAAATGTGGAAAACCCTTGTGGTTTTTTAAAAGATTTTTTCTTGCTGCTTATTCAGTCAGGTTTGACGTCTGCTATGAGATAAAGCATCAGGGGTGGACCCAGAAGTGATGTGGATGTGGGGGCTGAAGCCCAAAGTTAGTATAGCTCTGCCCAGGTGAGCAGGCCCCACCTCCAGCCCGACCTCTAGCCCCACCCCCTACCAAGTGAGCAACAGTGTTAGGCCAGTTTATCCCCCACCCCAAAGCCTTGGGAAGCCCCCCAAGCCACAGCTCCAACAGGGGAGGGGGAACTCAGGTTCAGTGGATATGATAGCTGGGCTCCAGCTGCCACCTGAAAGTGAACATCAAACACAGATGGTTAAATAACCCCTTTCCCTAGTATCACTACAGGAAAATACAAAGTCTAGGGGCAAATCCCCATTGTACCCCATGCCAAAGAGGAAAATAAATCAGGGAGGGGCAAATGCCCCCTTAAGCCCAAAGTAGATGAGGGGCAAATCCTCACTGTGCAAAAGAGGGCAATAAAAGTGAGGGGGAAATGCCCCCTTACAAGCCAATCAGGTAAGAAGCAAATACCCACTGCACTCCATACCCAAAGAGAACAATAAAAGAGAGATGGGCAAATCATGCCCCCTTGTAGGGGTGTGCATGTCATTTTCATTATTACAATAATGATAATGAACATTGTTGTTTTCATTATCCTTATTGCAATATCAAAAATGACAAATAATAACAAAAATAGAAACAAAAATGACATTTTGCTTTTGAAACAAAGGGAAAAACCTGAAAAACATATTCCTGGCTGTAACTTTTGTGTTTCTTATTCAATTCTGATTAAACATGGGGAGGGTGTACCCCCAATGGAGAGCACTAGGTGTATCAATTTGTGAAATGATTAGGTAAAGGAAGCCGATTTTAGAAGCAACTGAATGTTGTGATTTTAAGAAAAGTTCCATACACATTCATGGCTTCAACTTCTTTATCTTGCATCCAATTTGCATTATACCTGTGAATATTATTTCCCTCCATAAGCCTAACACTCCTGCCAATTTTCAGAAAGATTGGATAAAGGGTCCTGATGGTATAAGACATTAACATGAAAATACATTTCCAGCTGTATCATTTGTATATTCCATCCTGTTTAAAAGATATTTGGCAGGAATGTATCACATACCTTCTCTGTCATGTGTGCCAAACTACAGAACAATTTGATAAAGGGACCCAATTTTATAAGCAATTGATATTGTCCCTGTGAAGACCATTATTCAGATAAATAGCAGCACATGCAGTGCCAGTCAGAGGCAGGGGGAGAGAGATTGTAGGAGGGAGGATGTGGAGCAAGCCAAAAGACTGACAGGCACATTCACTGGCCAATTACTGCATGCTTCCAGCTTTACAGAACCAATTGGTAGTGGCTTCGAGGCATAGGGGGTGGCCCTGAGGTGGGCATAAGGGCAAAGAGGACATAATTGGGACTTTGGGGATAGCATCACAGCAATCAGAGGACATAGTTTACACATCCAGGCTGGTCAATTATCATCACAATCACATCCTTCAGCACTGTGATAGAGGACATGAGAGAATCTCTATTGACTCTTTCCTAAACAGATGCTTCTGACTTTCCAGTAACAAATGGGGGAGAGATGTTGGGATGGTCACAGCACAGAATGAGGATATTTGGTTGACCTTTCTGCTGGCCAATTGGCATCACCAACCGATCTTATACCACAGTAATGTAAGAGAATCCTGGCATAGGCTCCTTCTCTGCATATGCTGTGCAGGCATATAAAATTGGGATCCTTTATCACAGATTTCTTATATGTGGCAGAGATGATAATGAAATGATAATGAAAGCATTATATACAGCCCTGTCAAATTTCATGTACACTGATTGGACTACAAAGATGTTAGTCAGATATACATTTATATGTTAATTGTTTATACCACCAGAACCCTTTATCCAATACTTCTGAATGTTGGCATAGATAGTAAATATGGGAAGGGGTGTAAACCTGCCAAGTGTCATCTACATTAGATATGAGGCAAAGAAGTTACAGCTAAGAATGTACATGAATGTATATGAAGAATTTTGCAAAATGAAATAATTCAATTGCTTCTACAATTGGATTCCTTTACTAAATCCTTGTGAAATGTGGTACACTTAATGCCTTCCAGTGGAGGTATATGCAGCCCATGTTTCAGCCACATATAGTGAAAAACAACAAAGTTACAGCCGATAATGTAAATGAAAGCCAAAACGATTCAATTCAATGATTCAATTGCTTCTACAATTGGATTACTTTACTCAATCCTTGTAAAATGTGGTACACTTAATGCCTTCCATTGGAGGTATATGCAGCCCAATATCCGCCACATATAATGAAAAACAACAAAGTTACAGCCGGAAATGTGTTTTCCATTGAAACCAATGAAAATGAAAGCCAAAACGAAATGGGGGGGCTGAAGCCTCCTGAGCCCCACCCCGTGAATCCACCCATGAGCATTTGTGGATTTGAATGAATTTTGAAAAGAAAAAATAAGACTTAAATGCTGTTATGTTCATTGCTTTGATTTTCTATAGGCTTTGTGGCTCTGGTTCTCTAGGCTCTGTGGCTCATCCTGTTTTAAAATGTAACATTAGTATTCACTCCTGTGTGTGAAAGCTTTTTGCTTGATCAGTTGTGTATCAATGTGGTTTTATTGGATTTTACTGCTACTACTACTTCCTTTATGCTTTGCTGTAATCTTACAGCATTTCTTCATGTTGCCCAAAAGTTTTATATGGAGGGAGACTTTTCTCATTGGGAGTACCCATTAAATGAAGCTTCACTACCTTAGTCTGAATCATTTCTTTGTAGTTTTATCTCTTTTAATTGTATGTGTAACATCATCAGACCTACTGTCAAAAATACATTTCCTGTTTTTGTTTTCTGGTATAAAAAAAATCCCTTTCATTTCACCTTGAGTGCAATTCTCAGGTGAGACAGCTCACATGCTAGTGAGCCTTAGTTTAAGCTCATAGAAGTGAATGGGACTTGTGCTAACTGCTAGCATACATATGCATTATCCTGGCAGAGAATTGCACTATTCATGTGTTTGTTTTTCTGAAAAGGGCACAACTTGAATTCTGGGCTTTGTTGTAGCCACCCAGCAGGTAAAATGTAATTTATGGCCCAACAGGTGGTAGCTTTGTGACAGCGAATGTGGTTCTGTGAGGGCTGTTTCCTGCTATCTCAGGTGCGTTCAGTGGTTCTGGCAGCTAGCAACTGAGCAAGGTGGGAGAGGGGCTGCTTTGTCAGATTAGGGCAAACAGAAAACTCTCTTTCCAAAATGAGGTGTCTGGGAGTGGAGGGAGGAGGGGAAAAGGCTATGGGGCAGCAGCATTGTTCTCGGTCACCACAGTTTCACAGAACCATTGTCACTGCATTTCTGCCCCTCTTCTTGTTAGTAAATGGAGATGGTTTAGGGATAGCTTGCAAATTCCACCTGTGGGTTTGGTTTGTGTCTGATTAGGGAATCTCTTACAGCTGGATCTGAGGAACAGCTTTGTCTTTTTGAACCAAAATAGTCTGGCTGCAAGATCAAGATGCACATCTCAGCAGAAAACAACTTGTCTTGCCTTTCTCTCCTGCAGTAATCCATCCTTCTCACCCCACACCCAGGTCTAAAATGATGATATACCCTGTGTGGGTGTGCAGACAGAAGGAAAGATAAAACAAATTCTCTTCTGCTTAGTTGCGTGTCTTGCTGCTGTAGCCAGATGATTTCAGACCCAAAAGGCAAACTGCAAAAGCCAAAAGGCAAACTGTCAGATAAGACTTCAGGAGAGTCTCCAGATTAGATGCATACTAAACCCAGATGTTGAACTTGCAATCCGTCCCCAGAGGCATGCTCTCTGCTGAGAAAATTGTAAGTGACCCTGCCCCAGTCCACTGCCCTGCAGCCTAAATATTCACCAGCTGCCACTGCCTAGAGCAAACTAGAGCTATAAAAGGAACTGAAACACAAGCTTGTTGAAAACAAAAATAAATAACCTGCTAGGCTGGGTCAGACCAATGGCCCATCTAGCCCAGAGTCCTGTCTCTGATAGTGGCTAGTGCTGATTGCAGGGAAGCGTACAAAACAGGGCACGCATGGGATGATCCATCCCCTGTCATTCACTCCCAGCTTCTGGCAGGTGAAAGGTGAGCTACTGCACAATGCAAGCTATGCCAGCAGTGGGAAGCTCTTCCCTCTTGCAGACCACTTTGAAAATTAGCACAAATTCCCCAGGTTGGATAACAGTTGGGGTTGCTTAAGGGCTGTGCGGAATATGGGGGAAGGAAGAGAAGGATTCATGGACTTCTGACATAGAACTATCTTAGAGTGCATGCCCTCATCTGCTGTCCCTCCCCTTGAATTGTTCAAATCTTGTCTTACCCATGAACTCAAGCCAGAGGCCTGTACAGACTCCAAAATCAGGTCCGAGCCCAACTTCACTGGGATTGACTCAAGCCCAGTCCTGACACAGCCAGGTTCTCCTGTGCCTAGGCCTGAATGTAATTGTTGAGGCTTTCCCCTGCCCTTTACCAGAGTGCTGTGATGTCGTGATGTTCCTGGGAGCAGGGAACATGCTGGGGAATAGGTGGGTGAATGGCTTAAGCCCACCCCCACCAAGTTTCAAGATGTCATGGTGTTCTGTGGGGACAGCGCCTCTTGACCACAGGGAGCATTACTGGACCCTCAAGACTGAGGGACTTGAGCTTGAAGAGCTGCTAAGATAAACATCACAGGACCCATTGAATCCTGTCACACTTGGTCCATTATGCAAAGCTCTAATGCAAGTCACGGATGAATTGGAATACAGAACCTTTCAAAGACGTCCATACATTTTTCTTCGAGTTGCCTCTACACATTCACACTAATGTATTTAGCACCATCTGGTGTCAAGACCGGGTGATTTCCAAGCAGCTTCAAGGCAGGGAACAGGGAGATGATGTCAGTGCAGTGACTATAAATAGAACCCCCACTGCTCCCCATCACCTCAGTTCTTTCTCCGCCACGGCAGAGATTGGATATGTTTCTCACAGCTTCGGGGAGGGGGTGGGGGGAAATGGACTGTAAGTCCTTTAAAACTAGGACAAAAAAGAACAGGGCTCGCCGGATGGCAGAACATCTCACTATAAAAACTATGCAGGCTGAACCTGTCCTGCAAAGCTCTATGTCAACTCCCTCAGAGGAGTCAAGCACCGGCAATGCCAGCACTCAGGCTCTCTAAATCTGCCACCTGCAAAAACCTTGGCTCTGGAACAAGCCCTTGGGCCAATTTGGTTGGCACCACCGGCTCAACTTTCTATGTCAACTCAGTTGGCTGGTGCCTCTTCTGGCACTGTGGCAACGCAGCCAGTGCCTGAGGCAAACAAACATAAGGAGCAAAAGAGGAAGGCGCCTCACTCCCCAGCTAAGAAGACTGACAAAAAGAAAAAGAGAAATTGGAAGGCTCTGACACCAGAGATTTCTACTCTGCCCTTAAGGGTTGGGTTCCCCCTCCGAGCCTCACTACCAATAACACCAGACAGGCACAGCTTCACCTTTCAGACAGATTTATCCTTTGATGATGACCTCGGTACCATATCTGTGGCATCGAAATCTAGAGCTTCACCAAAGAGATCTGGGGAACCATCCTCAGAAGAGTTGAACTTTTTAAGCCACTGCAAAGTTTATTAGCTCCCTTCATTGAGCAAACTGTGAAGTCTGCAGTGTGTAGTCTACAGCCTGTCACTCCAGTGCCACTGCCGCCTCTTGTGAAATCGGCACAGCAGACACTAACATCGACAATTACAGTGCCAGCATCAATGGGACAGCCTCTCCCTGTATCCACACGTTCTCAGATCCACACCCTTTCCGCAGTATCGTACCCGGTGCCTTTAATTAGCAATAATGTGCACTGCCTAGATGATTCGCCCCAAGGGGCTACTACATACGGATTTGGAAGCTCTCCTATCAACTGATTGGGTGGCTCTTACAGCACCAGTGCCTAATGATGAAAAGGATACTTACCAAGAGGGGGTTAACCCTGCTTCCCCACATCTACATGATGAGATTGAGGATGGGGATCTGAGCAAGTCTAGTGTGTCAACCCCAGATGATTTTAAAGCTTTTCAGGGGCTAATCGACTGAGGCTGAATGCTGACAAGACGGAGGTGATGCTTGTGGGTAAGGCAGTGGGGGTGAAGGCATTCTCGGTGGCTGCTCCATGGGTGTGGAACTCCCTGCCATTAGAGGCCCGTTTGGCAGATCTCCCCTCTTTTCGATGTAGTTGTAAAACCTGGCTGTTCTGCCTGGCCTTTGGTGAGGAGGATGGGTAGGGTAGGGTGGGGTTGGGAGGGTTTGGTTAAGGGATAGGACTTGTTTTACTCCTATTTTTATGTTTTTATGTTTTTTTAAGTTTTATTGTGGTTGTAAGCTGCCCTGAGCTGCTGTGCGGGAAGGGTGGGGTATTAAATTTGTTTAATAAATAAATAAATAGCCAGAATGGCTACAGCAGAGGGAATTCCCTTAGGTTCAACAGATAGGAAGGAACCTTACAGACGCTTTGATATCTGGACAGTTGGAGTCAGGGAAAGAATGGCAATACCTTTGGCTGAGGCATTGTCTGATAGGCTGGATAAGTTATTGAAAGATCCAGTTACTACACAGCCAGTAGTTGCTAAAGCCTTAAGAATGGATCCAGTGCCAAATATTAATCATGACTTCCTGGTTAGACATTCTGAACCTAATTCCTTAATTGTTTCAGTCTCGTTAGAAAGGTTCTGTACAGGAAAAAGTCCATCCCAATCCTCCAATAAGGCAGGTAAGAGGTAGGATACGTTGAAGAAAAAAGATTTACTCAGCAATGATGGGAATTCATGCAGGAAATTACCTTGCACTAATGCCCAGATACAGTTACACATTATAGGATACTGTCTTGTCTACACTGTGCTAAGAGAATTCCCTGATGACACTAGAACTCGTCTTATGCCTACAATTGAGGATGGGAGGGAGTTATCTAGACTCCTCTCCCATGTTAGTTTTGATGTCTCTGATACTTCAGGTCACTCTATGACTTCTGCAATAGCACTGAGGAGACATTCTTGGCTCAGAACATCTGGCTTGTCACAAGAAGCTCAGAATGTTATTTCCAATCTCCCTTTTGACAAACAAGCATTGTTTAACGAGACTACTAACCAGGAATTGAAGCAGCTGAAGATGGATAGAACAACAGCGAAGTCAATGGGGCTCTATATGCTAGTATACTCTACTACTATTAATAAGTATGCTGGAAAGCCTAACCAACCACACAAACGGGTTAGGCAGGTGTACTCACTGCCAAAGTCTCGTTACAGCCCTCCTAGGAATCCACCGCCTTATGTACTGCAGAGGCAGAATAGTTACCAGAAAGGACAAAAACAGCAAAAGTCTGTAGTTTCGGTTCCTCAGCCACCTCAAAAGAAGTTCTTTGATAGCTTAGCTTCCCAGGAACTAAACCAACACAGCTTCCCTTTTGGTGACAGACTAGCTTATTTCTATAATGAATGGGAAGGGATAGCTTCAGACAGAGATGGGTGTTGGAAACACTTCACAGGGGATATTCAATTTTAATTTGAATATAAACCTCACTCAAGGTTTATTGAAACCCCTGTACCTTGTAACAAGGGGCATGCTACCCTCTTGCAACAGGAAATTCTTCATTTTTTTGTAAAAGGAGCTATTGAATGTGTTCCCCCGACTGAGGAAGGGAGGAGTTTTTATTCTAGATATTTTTGGTACCAAAAAAACCCCACGGGCATGAGGCCGATTCTTGATTTGCGAGCCTTGAACAAGTGCATTCATAAAATCAAACTTAGCATGCTTACCCCCTTGCACAGATAATTTCATCATTAAAAGCAAATGTTTTCCTGGCTACCATTGGCATGCAGGATCTATATTTCCACATTGCTATTTGTCAGCGTCACAGATGTTTTCTGAGGTTTGCTTTTCAGGGCTCATATTATCAGTTTAAGGTTTTGACTTTTGAACTTTCTGCAGCTCCTCATACATTTACTAAATGTATGGCTCCTGTTGCTTTTTTTCATAAGGCAGGGATACATGTATATCCATACTTGGATGAATGGCTCTTTGCAGCCTCATCTGAACAAGCCCTTGGGATAGCTTCAGACAAGTTTCCTTTATTTGTGAGTTTCTGGGAAAATTGGGGATACTAGTAAATAGGGGTGGGACTTGGTGGAAAAGATCGGATACCAGTTTACTGGATATCGGATTACCGTATTATTGGATTAAAACAGGTATACCGGTACCAGATTTTTTCCATTGAAATCAAGGGGGAAGTTTTCCTATTGAAATCAATGGGAGAAAAAACCAAAATTACCTGTAATAAAGACAACATGTCTCTTGTAAAGATTCAATGACAGAGTCACTTGTTTCCTTAACTGCTACCCACCAGACTACACTTTGCCCCAGAAACTCTGGGCTGGGCCCCCACTACTTTTCTTTCTTTAAAAATAAGGGGGTTTTCCACAGCACCACCCAGGTCATCATCAAATCAATCAGAAATTTAAATCACATCACAGCAACTGCCAGTGGAGGACACTCGCACAGTGGCACGTGATGCAAACTAAACTGTGTGCTTAACTGAGAAGTGAGTGACAACTCCGACTTGACGACAAAATCCTGTGCAACCCCCAACTAGATTCAAAACCTATTGTGTTCCACTCCCTGGGATCCTGATGATGATCCACATATTTCCAATGGCAACATTTACAACCATACTTTGCCAACAATTAATGTTTAAATAAATATTTAATCATAGCCAAATACTACTACTAAAACGACCCCCTATGGAATAATGCCAAGAAACTGTTTTTTGTTTTCGCTATTTCGGTGTCCCAGGATCCCCTCAAATCACCCACAACCATATATTGGCATATTGCAATGCCAACACAACAAACACAACACATGTCAATGAATCCCAAATTTAGAGAGACCCACAGATAAACCCTCTCCCCATTTGACCATAACCGGATGGGGACAGGGCAGGCAGTGGATGCTGGGACCCCCAATAAGAGGCTCTCCATCTCCCCTGAGGCAGGGCCTAAACCAGCAGTGCAGCAAGTGTAGTTCACAGAATTAACATTGGAGGGAGGGACATATAAGTACTCCTTGAAGCCGTCTCCTGGGGGGATAGAGAGCATTCTGTGGTCCCATGCACTGTCTTTTCCCCCAACCAGACCCCCAAAATAGATCATGTTGCCATCACTTACCTTTATTCTGAACTTCCAAATCCTTGATTTTCGTGCACTCCTTGGCCACCTGTAGTCTTCCGAAGGTGTAGGCTTTGGGACACAAGCCTTCTGACCTTCAGACTTGGAGAACTGGGAGGACTGAGTTAGCTCCCAGTCCTGCGACAAGCCAAATTGGAAGAGATGAAAGGGAAGAGAAGAAGAGGACAGAGGAGAAATAGGATGGGAAAGGTTTTTGTTTGGGTGCCCGAGAAGAGGAAGGGGGAAGAGATGGGTTCAGTGGGGAACAGGGGAAAGGGGACTCCGTTGTCTGCTCCGTTGTGTGCTGCAGCTCTCTCTTCTGCCCGGCTTTTTCTACTTTCTTCAACGTCCACGCAGGGAGACCTATGCGAGGTGTGGAATCCGATGAGATCTTGTGCGTGGGAGGGGGGCTGGGGTATCTCGGGCTGGGGGGTGTCATGGGGGAGCCGCCCCCAGGAAGAGGTTCTGCTCTCCCAATGCCCACTGCCCCTCTTCCTGGGGGTGGGGGCGGGCAAAGTTTTGCACGTGTGTTGGGATTGATGGGGTGGAAAGGGCCCTGCTGGGGCACTCCACTCCAGTGTGTGGATATGGGATGTGGGGCTGATGGGGTGGAAAGGGCCCTGCTGGGGCACTCCACTCCAGTGTGTGAATATGGGATGTGGGGCTGATGGGGTGAAAAGGGCCCTGCTGGGGCACTCCACTCCAGTGTGTGGATATGGGATGTGGGGCTGATGGGGTGGAAAGGGCCCTGCTGGGGCACTCCACTCCAGTGTGTGGATGTGGGATGCCAGGGTGAAGGGCCCTGCTGGGGCACTCCACTCCAGTGTGTGCCGCTCCTCCCGAGTCTGAGGTGGAAACCCCTATACTCCCCTGAGCCCCACTCTCCTCCTCACACTCGGGGGCACCCTCCTTCACCCTCTCACGCTCCTCCAAGGAGGCTGGGGTGGTGTTGATTACCCCGAGCCTCCCCAGACCCCCATCCTCCTCCTCACACTCAGGGCCCCCCTCCTTCACCCTCTTGCGATCCTCCAAGGAGGATGGGGTGGTGGTGAGTCACCCTGAGCCTCCCAATCCCCACCCTCCTCCTCACACACAGAGCCCCCATCCCAAGAGACTTGGATGGTGTGAGAGGAGGAGGGTGGGGATCTGGAGGCTTAGGATGACTCATCAGCACCCCATCCTCCTTGGAGGAGTGCAAGAGGGTTAAGGAGGGGGGCCCTGAGTATGAGGAGGAGGGTGGGGGCCTGGGGAGGCTCGGGGTCATCAACATCACCCCAGCCTCCTTGGAGGAGCGTGAGAGGGTGAAGGAGGGTGCCCTTGAGTGTGAGGATGAGAGTGAGGCTCAGTGGAGGCTAGGGGTTTCCACCGCAGACTCTTGGGAGGAGCGCAAGAGGTGTGTGTGTGCATGTGCACACTCACTGTGCACGCCGCATGCCCCACAGGTATATGATGGGGTTCAAAGAGAGGAACCCCAGTGGGGCTCTGAAACAGTTCCTAAAAGAGCTCCTTGCCCTTCCTGGTGGAATGGGGTTGAAGGAGGGAATACAAATTCAATCCTCGGTGGCCGGCAGACACCCAAGTGGCGGGCGAATAAGATCTCAATATAAAATAAATTTGAATGGGAAGGAAGTAGTACTACTTCTGTACTACTCTTCCCTGGTGGTGTGGTCGGACTGGGAATGTTGCTATGCTGCGGTTTAAGCGCAAACCAAGGGCTTCTGCTGCAAGCTCGTCAATGCCACCACTGACCAATTTGCAGGCTGATGGAATTGCCTGAATCTTGTCAGGACAGGTGCAGGGGAAGGTAGCAGGAGATGATATCCACTGGGCTGGGCAATCCGACATCAAAAGGCCCCACGTCAAGGGTATCGCCCTCCATGAACCCAAGAAGGGGAAGGTTGGTCTTGAGCGAGACCAACTGTTTCACAGTCTTCGGGTCCATCTTGGAACGATGTGGGCTGATGATGTCTCCAGACACACTAAATACCTGCTCCGACGATACACTCATAGGGAGGACATGAGATGTCCCGCAATGCTACCTTTGCAAGCGGGGGCTACGCCTGCATTTTCTGGGACCAGTAGGCCAAGGGGTCGGTGTCAGCAGGGCAGGTGGGCTTGGCAAGATATAGAGACACAAATGTGTCTGCCATATCCTGTTGCTCCGCAGCAGCACCAACATCTGCATCCTCCTCCACCAAGTCCGCCAGCCCAGAAAACCACCAGGTGAATCAGCCCCCACTTGCAACCCCTGTAGAAACAGTACTTTCCCCTGGCAGCGGGGACGCCTGCACCAGGCAGTACTGTTGCACCTCATTGTGGAGCTCATCCCTGTATCTTTTGAAGGATTCGGCATAGGAGGTCATGCTCTTCTTGGCCCATGGGTTGAGTAGCGCAGCTACGAAATGTGGCCAACTCACTTTCAAGACATTGAAACGTCGATTCAGCTCCTTTACCAATTTCATCACCAGCACCCTCACACACCCATGCAGGTCAGTGCGAGAGAGCATGCCTCTCATACGTCAAAGCAGGATCTGGAAGGCCAGTATCACCTGACTCAGAGTGGCGACCTCCGCGCTAAGCTCACCAGTGGTCTGGTGAAAAGGCTCCAGAACCTGCGTCAGCTGCTCCACCACTTTCCGGTCCTCCCCGGTCAGTGGTGTTGCTCCAGTGCTCTGCGACAAGCAAAGGGCATGCAGCACCTCCTTCTGCTCCAGGAGACGTTCCAGCATGAAAAAGGTGGAGTTCCACCTTGTGGCCACATCCTGTACCAGCCGGTGAAGCAGTGAGGCTAACTCCTTCTGCTTCTCTTACGGTGCCTGGCTTGCTGAAACTGACTGATGGAAGGAGCCAGCAATCTTCCTGGCAGTTTCAAGGAGTGCCTCAAAGCCCTTGGTTCCACTCAAGGCAACCTGAACTACAAGGTTCAGGAGGTGTGCGCCGCAGCGAACATGAGTGTAGCCGCCATGATTAATGGCTGCAATCATGTTGTTGGCATTATTGGTTACAAAGTAACAAACCTCAATGCTTGCACCTTGGCAGCAGGACTGACATACCGTACCGCTGCGGCAACATTTACTGTAACGCGCTCTACGTGGGGCTTCCCTTGTTCCTGGCCCGGAGGCTGCAGCTGGTGCAGAATGCGGCGGCCCGTCTTCTTACGGGGACGGGTCGCCGGGAGCACATTACACCGGTGCTCCGAGCGCTGCACTGGCTGCCGATAGTGTGCCGGGCCAGGTTCAAGGTCCTAGTAATGATCTATAAAGCCCTATACGGCCTTGGCCCCTCTTACCTTAGGGACCGCCTCGCCCTTCGCGCCCCGGAACGACTCCTGCGGTCTGCCGGGGGTGCCCTCCTGGAGGTCCCCCGTGTTAAGCGGGGGGCCACGATGGAGCGGGCATTCTCGGTGGTAGGGCCGCGGCTGTGGAACTCCCTTCCGGAGGAAGCTCGCCTGGCCCCAAGCCTTTTGACTTTTCGGCGGAACTGTAAGACCTGGCTGTTTGCCCAGGCCTTTGGGAGGGAGGGGGGTGTGTGATTTTTAATCCCCCACCTGTCTATTTATTTTTATATACTACCAGCTTATTGATATGTTTTATAGTTGTATTTTAAATGTTTTAAATGTTTTTATTGTTGTAAACCGCCCCGAGCTGCTGTGCAGGATGGGGCGGTATAAAAATCTAATAAATGAAATGAAATGAAATGAACATTTACCAGCAGAAAGTGCTATTCTGCACAAAGCAGCAAAATTAGGAAAGGAGGCGATTTTCGCGCCTTGAACTCGCAGTTTTCGTGGTTGCCACCGCTGTGCTGTCGAAATTGCAGATCTGACACAGAAGCATCAGGTTTGCCACAAAGTTCGACCTTTCACTGAAGCGCAGCAGCTTTGTATTGTGATCCCTTACCGCATGTTTCCGCCACCCGGAATTACTCAGCGGTGCAGGATCCTCCTGCCGCAGCAACCCACGTGACAACCCACGCCCGGCCCCTGATCATGACCACCTGAGTCTGATTGGCTTCAGAGACAGTACACACACACAGAGACCGTCCTTATCTTTTGTTTCTATTTAAATTCAGGGCTGCTCCCATTTGATCCCTTTTCTCCCCCCCACCCCCACCCTGTGAGGATGGAATTTTATTTGTAGCCGACCTTCCGGGACGTGAGAATAGAGATTCCTTCTGATGACGAGTAAATTATTTTATCATTCATCTCATACACTCCAATGAAAACTTTTTTGTGTAAGTTACTGTGATTACAACATGATACATATCTATTTTGTTTGCCAACTGTTGTTGTTGTTGTTGTTGTAGTTGAGAGAGCTTTGTGTTATTAACTGAGAGATTCATTCCTTCGCCTCTGTGCCCTGCACCGTCAGACAGCAGGATGGAGTGGAGGGACTCTGTTCATTTTATAATTAATTATGGTTAGGTATCAATGGAATGGGAAGGAAGGATGTATGCATACACCATACCGGCTCTCTGAGTCATCCGGAGTCGAACTCCCCCCCACCCAGGGGAGGGGGAACGCGCTCCTTCAATGTGGCCTCCTCTCCCTCCCTTTGACTTTGACCCTGGGCCTGGTGGACGGAAGGGGGGTGAAAGAAGCTCTGAAGCGGCCCGCAGACTCCCAGTTTTATTATGGGATGGGATGGGACAGGACAGGTCGCATGCAAGCAGCTTCTCAGAGTTTGCAACTCCCACCAGGGTCAAAGATATAAGTCAAAGAGACCCCATGCAGCGCATTGCGTGCCGGGGGGGCCACTGCAGCCAGGGGGACGCGAGAGCCGGGGGGCAGCAAGATCATGGGGAGGCTTGCTTTGAATTTGATTTCGCACACAGTCGGTCACACACAAAATAATGGGGGCGAGGTCTGCCAGTCTACCTGGTTTAAATAAACGTATTCGCGATACCTAAGTGTTATGCTTATGCCCCGGGCATGAAACACATCTCATTGAGGCTTTGACGTCTTTGACCATGGTGGGCGGGTGGGGAGTTGAAAGCTCTGAGACTGTTTGCATCCACATCCCGTCCCGTCCCATTCATAATAATAAAACTGGGATGGGACAGGACACCGCAGCGGCTAGTGTGCGGGGCACCCTCCTGTCCGCTCTGACCGGCGTCTGCGTGTCATTAACTAAAATTGGAAACAAGTTTGGTTTCCCTCCCCCCACCCCCACCCCCCTTTGTTCTTCATTGTTGTTAGGCCGGGGAGGAGGGTGACTGACTAACAGTGGAAATTTGCAAATCAATGCCTGCCCTGCCTCCACCCTGCCAATCTTTTGAAATGAAAATACCATTGGAGACACCACCAACCAACTCACCTGGTCTCAGTGTGACCACCTTTCTGAATGAGCCAGTCAGTTGGCATGGCAGGGGCACAATTATCCCTACCCTACTGCGATTGTTTGGTGTGTGTGTGTGTTTCTGTGTGTACATATATATTGAAGTACAATGTATTGATTAACATTAATTTACCATCATGAATACAGCTCTACTGCAGTGACATCACTTTTGCTTCCTGCCTCCTCATTGGATTTCATAGCAACCCATAGGAGGAGTTGTCATTTCCATACAGTACGCCGACAGTGGACACTGTTTGGACGCACACAGAGGACACAGACACACCTCTGCAGGAGCCTGATAATAAGGCAAGTATTTTGTGTTCCCTACCATTACAACCTGTTTCTAACTTTTTTAAAACCAACTAATAAAATATTTATGTATTTCTGTAGTGGTTCATGTATGTTACTTTACTGCTTACGTAATTGTTAGGAAAATCAGGAATATGTTGTGGTGTTAAGATATTGTCATACTTGTTTCCTGCTGTGTTGCTGGATTTAAAACATTTTATCAATTCACAGCCAAATTGTACATGAATGCTTAACTAGGCCATGAAGAGCATTAAGCTGGATGGAAACATGAGAGGGTTTGACTATGAGAATGAGAGGGATAGAGGGGAAATGGGAGGAGAGGGAGTGGGATTGATTTACATATAATATTTAATACCCCGCCCCATCCGGCCACCTGCAGTTCTTGGCAGGTTACCTTACTCACTGGTGGTTTCATAGAAACTGCTCCCTTGCCATGCTTGAGGGGGGTGTTACAACACTGCTGTCATGTTTGGTTCATTGCCTTCTGAAAGGCCAGATCCCAACCCTCCTATGCCCCTGTGGGTGGTGGGGGGCCAGTTCCGTTGGTCCAGCCTCGGATGCTAATGGATCAATTTGGTTCATGTCCAGGGTCTACTGCTCCTGAAATTATCATTTAAATTTAATTTAAGTTAAACATTTTTCTACATTGTGTTACCAACCATACTCTGTGTGTAATTACAGATTCTGCGGAACATTTCAACGATGGCTCATGAGACTTTGAAACGCTGCCGATGTACTGAACCATTGTTCATGAGGCTCTGCAATGGGAAACGAAAAGTCCACTAGCAGAAGCAGCATAACTTACTTAGAGGGTCCAGATCCTCCCCTGCTGCTCACTCACACCAGCCAGAAACACAGCAGCATTCACATGTGGATGAACAAACACATGTGGAGATGCAACTGGAGCATTTGGTGCCACTGAGTTCTACAACTGCTTCTCGGCACCGTATCCATTGTTTTCTGTGCATGCAGGAGGCAGTGCATGATTTATTGGAAAAATGCGCACCGTCAGCTGCAGACAACTCATCAGTGTCATCAGAATCAGAACATGGGCCAATGCAACATTGGCTGGGGAACAATGATGAGATAGTGGTTGAAGCTGTAAACACAACAACTGAGGCACGACCAGTAGAGAGATGCGATGAGGAGGAGGGACCGGAGCAAGACATCACCACCACTAGTGGCATTGAAGATATGGGCTGTGACGACTCTTATGTGAGCAATGATGACCCTGTAACTTGCATTGATGATAGCGATTCTGATTATGCCCCGGCTTCTGTAGCCTCCTCATTCTCCACACCACTGCGCAATACATCAACGGTTCTGCATCAATTTGATTTCAGTGACAAAGAAATTGATTTGCCTTTGCCATGTGGAAGAACAACACCGGTAGCCCCTGTGTTATACAGATACTCTGTATCACAACGAAGTAAATCCGCAAGCGCAGTGCCTAACATTACAACGAACCTGTGTAGGAGTCCGATTTTGCCAGAACGTCATCCTCCATCTCCAGCAACATCAACAGAGACTGCAGTACTGCCTCAGCCAGGCACAACCACCGCTTCTGAAAATTCAAGAAGAGTACAACGATCCAACATATGGAAGTATTTCACTGCTTGTGATCCAAAAAAATTAAAAGTGCGGTGCAACTACTGCCCTAGAGAAATCACGAGAGAAAAAGAAGGTGGGAAGAGCTGCCCAGGAATCAGTGGTATGCATAGCCACATGAAGCACCACCACCTGTCAGTTCTGAATGCCACTAAATGCAGAAGTACAAGCACAGATTAGTCAACACACACCGGCAGTGTCAGTACTGTGCAAACTACATTGGAGCAATCAGTACTAAATCAAATGAAATGGTCAGCCTCACACCCAACTGCACAGTACTACCTCGCACTTGTGACAAAGATGCTTGCAGTGGACATGCTTCCTTTTTCTTTTGTGGAGAACAAGGGGTTTCGTGAACTGATGGAGGGAATGGCACCACGATGGAAGGTACCTTTAAGGGTATACTTTGCCACTAAGACAATTCCCACACCATACCATGAAACATGCAAAGCGGTTAAATCAGCTGTGTGTGTTTGTGAAGGTGCAGTTGTGCACCTAACAGACATGTGGACCAGTGTGCAGCGCATGGAGTATCTGTCCATAACTGGGCATTGGATACATCGCGATGCCAAGAATGTACTGCAAAGACAACAGGCTATACTTGCTTTGGAACACTTTCCACAAGTCCACACAGCAGAAAACATAAGTTGGAAATTATTACAGCTCATAAAGTAGTGGTTGCAGCCACTTGGTCTCTCCGTTGGCTTCATAGTAGCAGACAACAGGGCTAATATCGTAAAAGGGATTTGTGATGCCGATTTTGAGAGTGTTGCATGCATGGCTCATTACCTGCAACTGGTTGCAAAGAGATTTCTGGAAGCTGATAAATTTGTGTTAGAAATAATCAAAAGAGCAAAGAAGTTGGTGGCACACTTTCACCAATCAGCAGCATCTCGTCTTGAACATATAGATGGAGAGAACTTCCACTTCAGTTTTTTCCTATTGATGTCTGCACATGTTGGAACTCAACATATAATATGCTCAAGAGATTGCATTCACAAAGACTTGCAGTGGACACTTACTTTGTTGTGGCATCCAAGTCAGTTCTAAAAGACGCTGCTGAAATACAGTTGACAGTGACACAGTGGGATACTATTGAAACACTGCTACTTCTGCTGGTTCCGTTTCTCACAATGACCGAATTTGTCAGCAAGGCAGATGCCATGCTCAGCGAGACCTTGGCTGCGCTCGTCTTATTAAAGAGCAAAGTGGAAGACCTTTCAGAGATATTTGCTGCGAAGGATGATCCACATAGTGCGGCTGCTGCTGCAATGGCCCGTACCTTGCTAAAGTTGATTGACGAGAGCCCACAGTTTCAGACGATGACTCGCAGTGCACAGTACCAGACTGCAACAGCTCTGGACCCACGATTCAAGAAGGTAAAAAAGATCTTGGGTGGCGATGAATCCGCAGATGCTGCAAGGCAGAACATTGCACAGAGGCTGGTTTGCTCACTGAGCGAGAACACAGATGTTGCAGATAATGATCATACTGTCAGCAGTGCAGAAGACAAGACAAAAGGGCATGTCTTGTCCGTTTGGTCAGATTTTAAGAAATATGGCCTCCTGTCATCAGATTGTGCACTAAGTGGGAAAATATTAAGAAGAACAGATCCTCGGCACCGACCCACGTCACTCACAGCAGCAGAAGACATTTATGACCAGTGCCTCATGTCTCCAGGGGTGGTGGGCATGAGTACTGATCCACTCATTTATTAGAATGCCAAGAAAGACACTTGGTCGGCACTCTATAATCTTGCAATATCCCACCTTGGTTGCCCGCCCAGCAGTGTGCCATCTGAACGCCTATTCAGCTGTGCTGGTGCAATTGTGGGTGATAAAAGAACAAGCCTCTCCAGTGCAAATCTGGAACAGCTTGCGTTGATAATTATGAACAGGGCCTACCTTCCCAAAATTACCAAGGATATGCTGAAAGCCACAGATGAGGAAATTATGCATCTAACTAAAGAGGCATTGGAACTTCACTGAAAGGACTGTGATCCGGAGGATGACACATGCGAGGGCATACAGGATTATTCTTGAGAAGGTAAGCACTCACTGTGCAAGTACCACTGCGTGTGTGCATACAAATGGAAGTTCGATTGCTTAGTTAGGTTGCAGGCAGCATGGCAGTATTGTTGTCCTCTTCTATTCATCATTTAAATTTGTCTTCTGTTGTTTTCCTTCCCTTTTCCAGCTAACCAGCTATTCATAGCAATGCCTTGGAGCGCTGACTTGGAAGAAGGTATTCTTCTCAACATCTGCAAGCACGCACTGACACAGAACAGAACTCCAAGGCTTCAGTGAAGGATGACACGGAATGGCCAAGCTTACAGGGTTTGATGGTTGGTGCTGTGCTTGGAGGACATGGAACTCCAACAGAAAGTCTGAGATGATGAGGATCCTCATCCTGGCATTATGTGCAAGACAGCAGTGTTGCTATATATGAAGTCATCCAGGAAAGCTAAGTGTTCTTGTTTACAAAGCGTCCACTGGCTGTGTGCCCTTATCTCTCAAGCATTTTCCTGGGTCTCTTAGACTGTTCAGACTGCCAAACACATGGAACAACTTTTTGGTACAGCCTGATTCACTCATCCCCCCATGTATCTGTCTAGAAGTGTGTGGTCAACTGTCCTGTGTTGTTTCCTGTTCTTTCCCCCTCCCCATTTCTTAAAATGTATGTTTTTAGCAGTTCATCTTCAGGTCAGGGTGGGGTCTTTTCTACCTCCATTTCAGTCAATGGGAACAGGGACGCACTATATGCTCTTTGCATTGGGCGGGTCCTCTACCATTGGCTTATCTGGCCATCCTCCTGTGAATTGAGCTCCAGGAACACATTACCCTGTGAACCCTTTCTGTTCATTCTGCTGTTTAACAGAACTGGTCATGGTGTCCCACAATACAATGGGGTTTGCTTCATATATCTATTTCTCAGTTGCTGTACTACTGTACTGTCAATTTTTTCTCTTAATTAGCAGTCCAAATCAATCATAGTCATTGTTTTTGTGGCCGCCACATTTTATAGTGCGAGTTGATAGTGGCAAGTTTATAGTGGCCAGGGGCAGGGGGCCTTGAAAGACTGACTTACAGTAATGGAGGAATTAGAAACCAGCCGTGTCATTTGATTACTGACTCTGCTTCTTTCTTTTTATTCAGAACCAGACTCCACCTCCTTGATCAGCATATGGGCTTGTGGGATGCTTTGGTGCAATAACAAATGTTATTCTTTTTCAGGGATTCATATCTGTCTGATTGCCATTTTTACATGGAGTCAGGGAGGAATTTTCCCACCACTTTCTCCTTTTTTCCCCAATCTAACATATGGGTTTTTTTTTACTTTTAGAGGTGGTTTTTGCCTTCCTCTGAAGAATAGATATACTTAATTTTGCTTACAAAGTACAAAAATTGCAAAAATATGAAGAAATCTATGCAATAAACAGTAATTGGATACCTGTATTTGTTGTGCTTGGTGCAGTCTGGTTTGTGTGTTTAACCACAAAAGGTACCTGGACTGCTCTGCTTACTTACATACATAGTGAGCAACCCCATGGGGCAATTATCATCAGACAAGGAGCCTATGCCAGGGATTCTCTTTCGTGTCACTGTTGTATAAATACATACATACATACATACTCAGAGCATATGGACAAGAAACAGTTTGTGTACACAAAACCTACTTCTGAGTGTGTTCATGTGTGTGTATGTGTATGTGAGTGCCCGCTGCTGTTGTAGCAAAGCAAGTGCAACCCCAAAGCCCACTTTTGTGCACTGGTTTGGTTACGCTGCAACCTTACAAAAGGAACGACAGTGACAGCCCAGTCCCTGAATCCCCCGGGCCCTCCCTCCCAGTCCTTGCCCTGCTTGCTGTGGTCTGCTATTATATACAGTAACTGTCAATGGAAACCTCCTTCCGCCAGACCCAAATCGCATAATTATCACCAACCCCGTCCCCAATAGGTTTCTTCCAGCTAGCCAGCCACAGGCCAAAATCTCAGCCTGTGTTGTTTTAAAAAAAAAAAGAAAAAAAAGAAAAGGTCCCTTCCTGCCCTGCTGTGCTGATTGACTTAGCAGAGGACAGAAACTACCCTTCACCTTTGTACTGCAAATCACCACACACCATTCAATGATCATTCATATTTATATCAGTGCCGCGAAATCGCGCTGAAGGTGGAAGGCGGTATAAAACCACTTGCTGTATTTAGCAATAGTTTGTGGCTATTCCGCTAATGTAGGCAACATGGAATAAATTTGAAAATTGCAGAAATGCCACATCTGGCAGCAGCAACTGCAGATTGGCAAAAATATCGATGGAAACTCTGCAGTAAGTCGCATTACGTTCTGTATTTGTGAAATGGAATTGCGGCACAGCAATACTTGCTGCCGCATCAGCCCTACTTCGCAGTGGACCCACCCATCCAGCATGCCGTTCATCGAATCGAGTACATTGTCCACCATGTGCTGGTTGTCCAGCATCTGGGCATGCAACAATGCCCACCGATGCTTTCCAATCGACACTGCTCCCCCAGTGCTGCTGCTGCTGCCCACCGCTGAGCCAGTGACAGGGACTGGTAACATCTGCCACCAGTGTGCGGTCAATGACAAATAGGTGTGGACCGCACTCTGGCTAGTCCACAGGTCCATGGTAAAATGTACCACTGACCCCTCCGCATGGGTGATCTCTGCACAGAGCCGGGACCGAATCCTCCCGTACAGAGACAGGATAACCTTCGTGCGGAAGGTTTTGCTGCAGAGGACACTGTAACGGGGCTCCAGCAACTGAAGCAGTCATTTGAATCTGACACCCTGAACTAGGTTGAATGACCTCTCATCCAGGGCGATCACTTCCCCAATTGCCTTGGTAATGGTCACAGCCCAAGGGTGGCTGGATCCAAACGGCATCCTTCTTTCCCAAGTGCAGCTACAGTGGGCTTGGACAAGGACCAGGAATGTGAAGGGGTGGGCCGGGTGGAGCGACTAGCGCGCCTCCTCTTCGGGGGCTGGGTGGTGGGGGTAGAACCGTCATCAGACGGCCCAGCAGTACCAGTTGCAGCAGGAGTAGAAGAGGGTTCCTCCTCCTCTGAACTTTCATCCACACCCTCTGCAACTGGAACCTCCCTATGTTGTCGCTTGGAACGGCACTTCGTAGGATCACGAATGTTCCCGTGGTGCCGTTTCAAGTGACTGCGAAGGCCAGAGGTGTCATATCTCATGGGATCTGTGCCACTACGACTGACCTTGGCCTTGCAGTGCACGCACACTACCTTTGAGGTATCTTCCACCCAGATATTGAAATGAGACCACACCCAGGATGTGATCTTCGTGCTGGTTCCTGGGAGGGCAGGAGCAGCACGACTGGCGGTCGACCTTTCCAAGGTAGTGGTCATAACACTTGCAGGAGGGCTGGTGGTAGCTGGCACAGCAGAGTGTGTGGGTGTGGTAGGCGGGGCCTGAGCTGGTGTGCTAGGCTGCGTGTCAGCAAGGGGAGAGGGTGCGGAAGCAGGCACACTAGAATGTGTGTCAGAAGGGAGTGAGGACGGGGAAGCAGGTGTGTGCATGAGGGAAAGCGTCTGCACAAGGGAGAGCTGCGCACTAGGAGCAGCAGCAGTGGAAGTAGTCAGCAGATGGCCCACTGCACTAGCAAAGGAAGAAGGATCCACCTTCTTCTTACTACTAGTCAGTGCCAGGGCAGAGGAAGCACCCTCCCCCCCCATCCAAGTCTCTTTGGGGGCTTCAAGACACGTCCAGAGCCTGTAGGCTTGGGCACTCTTGAAGCTGGTGTATGGGAGGTGGGGGCCACAGGTGGCCCTACCTCAGGTGTCTCCGTGCCAGACTGAGTGGGCTGCCTAGGAAGAGGCTGGCCTCTTCCAGCACTCCCCCTCTTAGTAGGTCTCTTCATTCCTCAACCACTCATATCGGCCGTAAAAAAGAAGAGAGGACCACTGGCAACAGAAGATGAGATGTGGTGATGTGGGGGTGGTAACCTAACCTAACACTACTGGGGTTCAAACTTTTAGGCAACTAAATAACCGGGCGGGGCTAACTAATTGGGAGTACCTAGCTGACTGCAGGGTCTGACTAGGGCTAGGGAATGGGGGAACTAACTAAGGGGGGAATTAACCAAGAGGGGTCACTAACTAACTACTAGGAGGGGAACTGGGGGGGTTTGGCTAGGGGATGGGGGAACTAACTAAGGGGGGAACTAACTACTAGAAGGGGAACTGGGGGGGTCTGACTAGGGCTAGGGGATGGGGGAACTACTAGGAGGGGAACTAAGTACGAGGAACTAAGTGGGGGTAACGGGGCGACTAAAGATGTGGGGTGAAGGTGTTGGCTAGAGGTGTGGGGTGAAGGCTTGTGGCGTGGGGTGAAAGACTGAAAGGGGTGAAGGTGAAGGCGTGTGGGGCAAAGGCGAGGGGTGTGGTGTGGGGTGAAAGGCTGAAAAGGGTGAAGGGGTGTGGGGTGAAAGGCAGAAAAAGGTATGGGGCAGGCTAGCGAGCAACAGTGGGTGAAACCAGGGCAACGGTGGGCGGCATAACCCAGCAACAAGGAGTTCCAAGGGTTAATATTGGATGGACATTGCATTACTTAAATCAAGCAATTTCAGTTAGGTTAGGCAGGTTATAATAGCGTCTGCGAAGTCACGTCCAGCGGAGCTGTTTCGGGTGGTGCGGGGGCTGGTTAGTCCGGCCTCCCTCCGCCTGGATGGGGACTTGTCCCGGGCCCGCTGTGAGGAGTTTGTCATCTACTTCGCAGACAAGATCGCTCGGATTCAGGCCGATTTCGACGCTGGGTTGACAGCAGCAGGGGAAGAGCGCGGGGGGGCGGAGGGTCCGTCTGGTCCATCTTTATGGGG